>CM044016.1:22796655-22839155 GCA_024085815.1 Flaveria linearis | reverse complement strand
AGAATATTGATGCGGTTAGTACGTAATGATCCAAGTCGGATTATACCCAATAACAAGCTTAGCAAACATAAATTGATATTTGATTGATGATATGATCATGCAATAAATATAACACCAATTTAGAAAATGGGTTCTAAATTAGTTGCATATGAGATAGAACAACTTATTAAGATACTTTGTTCAAGTATTATTATTGAAGTGTTATTTAATTTAATTAGATGACATCAAATAATAAATTGGGTGTATGAGTTATACAATTAAATGTTAATTGTACAAGTTATTTAAATGACTAGTCTAATGTTGGAGTAGTATAAAATTTTGAGGGGGAAACCCACCTAACAAATTTTTTAGGCCGCCCCCTATCAAATACCATTGGTCCTTTGTTTTCTTGAGACTCTCCAACATTTACTAGTTTAACACACTACCAAAAGCATCTCGCTCATACATGCAACATTGATTCAAAAACTCTCTCTTTCTCTCTAAGAACTTTCGGCCAACAGCATTCAAAAGAGGGTTTTTTGAATCATTTGGTGGTAATCTACCTAGCAAGAAGAGGTGTTTGCAAAGAGCTTGGGGTATACAAGCTTGAGGGATCCTTCTCTTGGAGCCTTGGCTGAATTTTCAGCATCCAACATCCCCCTTTTGTGTCGGTTTTTGCTGCTGCTGAAAGGTAGTTTTCACAGCTCAATATAGCTGTGATTTTATGTACATTTACATGTGTTCATAGCTTGCTTATTCACATAAAAGATCCCCTTTGTTCTTGGGTTTGTTTACACTTTAAATCATCAAATAGAACATGAGATTTTCCAGCTTATAAACAAGTTATAATGCTAAAATTCCGCTACGTTTTTCAAAAAGTTTAAATGGTTAAACTTGTTTTTGTGTTCTATCAAACCCTACAATGGCATCTAGAGCCGGTTATGTGGATAGCTAGCTTGTATGGTCTTTTAAAAATTTGTTTTATGGACTTTAAAACCCCTTTAGGGCTGCTATGTTCTTGGATGTTGAATCCCCAAACTTTCAAGGTCATATCACACATGCTTGTGATTAAACCTTGAAAGATAAAACCTTGAAAGATATGTATGATGATATGTATATTGTTTGGACAATGTTTAAAACCTGAAATTTCAGTTTATGTTGGCTGAAATTTTGTTGTTTTAGTGGGGTTTCTTTAATATATGATATGATGAATGTTCATATTGGTGCATAACCTAGCATTTGGCCTTGTGTTGTTTGGATGTATGCAATGGTTGTTTTGGTTTATTCAATGGGGTTGTATATTAATTTATTTGTGCTTTGTATAAAAGATGTAATTTATTTATTATTGGGTTGTAATAAATAGATTAGGTGTATTTTTTATTTTACTAGATATCATGTATTAGGACTTTATGTCTTGTAATATGAAGACATACGCCTTGGAAGCACAAAGGAAAGACACAAGACAAACATGGAGCATTTTGGATGCGGTTTCAAGTGGGAGGCTTTTGGAAGCTTTCTATGTGTTTTGTTATGACCTTAGGAAAGACCAAATGACAACACTTGTGATGGCAAACAAGTGTTGTCAACATAATGGCTATGGTTATGCACATGTGGTTGTTTATGTTTATGCTTGTTTGAATGTTTGTTATTTGATTGTATGGTTGATATTTTGACATGCATTACAAACTAATTAACAAACTTAACAAGCTGAAAATTGATGGTTCTTAATCATTAAAAGGTAATAAAAGGTTATTAAAATGATTTAATGATTTTAAAGATTAAAATAGGTTTTAATCAAAAGGACCATATGGTATCTTGTATTTGAAAGCATGCAAATACAAGTACATAGAGTTTTCTAAACTAGAATCATGAAACCTCTAAATATTCTAAAACAAGATCAACACCGTCCTTTTACACAACACTTAAGTCACTCGGGAACTCTTAGTGGGATAAAGGTCACCAAACCATTTGAGGGAACTTATGACTTAAGGTGAGAATGCCATATTCGTGGGATAAAGGTCACCTAACCACTCATTTTGGCAAACTCACACGTGTGTGTAAGTAGGATGTCTTGATTTACAAACCCATGTTAAATGGATCACCTACAATATGGTTTCCAAATGGTGTTGATGGGATTAACATGTGGACTTTACATATGATGTTTAATGTCGATCCCATACCTCTAGAAGTTGCAAATGGTTGCAACCGTCAATCGTTGACCACCTTATTAATTTAAATCGTGGGATAAAGGTCACCTAACCACAATTTAAATGTAATGTTGGGTTCTAGATTTTAATATGAAAATAACCTTAAAAGGTATTAATTATTAAAAATAGCAATATCAAAAATACTAAAATAGATCTTTGTTAAATTTTGTAGATGGCCACCATAATGATAATCATGATAACTCATCTACGTCCACCCAATCTTTACGAGCGATACTCCAAAAGAAACGTCTAAATCATAACAATTTTATTGATTGGTATCGAAACTTGAGAATCGTTCTCAAGCAAGAGAGACGATCATATGTTTTAGACGACCCTATCCCCAATCAACCTACTGAGGATGATAAGGAGGCCTATAATGATTGGCTAAAGTACACTGAGGACTCCGTCCAAGTGTCTTGTCTCATGTTGGCGAGCATGACTCCGGATCTCCAAAAGGAGTATGAACATCACGGAGCTTATGACATGATAACCCAGCTGAAGGAAACGTTCCAATAGCAAGCAAGGGTTGAGCGCTTCGAAACGGTTCGAGCAATCCATGCATATCGTATGGACGACAACCAATCAGTTTCATCTTATGTACTTAAGATGAAAAGCCACATTGACCGCCTCGAAAGGCTTAATTGTCCTGTCTCAAAGGAATTGGCCACGGATTTGATCCTTAATGGCCTTACCAAGAAGTTCGAGACATTCGTGTTGAACTACAACATGAATGCTTGGGACAAAAGCATTGGTGAGCTTCACTCAATGCTCAAAACGGCCGAGGCGGCCATGGGTAAAAGGGTTTTACCCGTTCTCACCATCAATGAAGGTGGGAACAATAAAAGGCCTCATCTCGCACCCAAGGCAAAAGTTGCCAAGGGTAAGGGACCCATTTAGGGAAAGGGGAAAAGAGTGCCACCCAAACCTCAAGAGAAGAACCAAAAGGTTGCTACTAATGACCCATGCTTCAAGTGTGGGGAGATTGGACATTAGGCAAGGAATTGTCCTGTCCATCTCCAGGAGTTGAAAGCAAAGAGGGATGCCGGGCAGACCTCAGGTACAAGATACATGATTCATATTGATCTTAATGTTACATCTTCTAACACATGGGTATTGGATACCGGATATGGAACTCATATTTGCAATTTGTTGTAGGGGTTCACAAGAAGTAGGGACTTCAACCAAGGGGATGTTAGCCTCTTCATGGGCAATGGAACTAAAGTCATAGTTGAAGCTCGTGGGGACTACATCCTAAAACTTCCAAGTAGCTTGGATGTTATTTTGAAGAATGTTTTGTATGCTCCTAGTTTGACTAGGAACATTATTTCTGTATCCTAATAGAGACATTATAATTATGTATTATCTTTTGTTGAAAATGATATTCATGTTTCTTTAAAAGATATGTTCTATTTCAAAGCTATTCCTATTAATGGTATTTATGAATTGGTTCATGAAAATACTTTAAATAGTTCATGGTACCAAACTAACACCAAGAAACTCAAGTTGGATTTGAGTGATACCTATCTTTGGCATTGTCATCATGGTCATATAAACAAGAAACGTATACAAACACTTCAAAACAATGGTCTTTTAAAAACAAATGAATGTGATTCATTTGATGTATGTGAATCTTGTTTACAAGGAAAAATGACTAATGCACCCTTTAGTGGAACTAACGAAAGGGCAAAAGATTTATTAGGAATCATACATTCGGATGTATGTGATCCTTTTAAGCCAATGGCTAGGAATGGTGAAAGATACTTCATTACCTTTACCGACAATTATAGTCGCTATGGATATGTGTACTTATTAAGGCACAAAGATGAAGCTTTTGAAACGTTCAAAATCTTCAAGAATGAAGTAGAAAATCAACTCAACAAGTCAATTAAAGTTCTCCGTACCGATAGAGGAGGTGAATACCTAAGTGATGCCTTTCAAGATCATCTTAGGAGTTGTGGGATTGTCTCATAACTCACTCCACCTGGAACACCACAACATAATGGTGTATCTGAGAGGAGGAATCGAACCCTATTGGATATGGTGCGATCTATGATGGCTAGAAGTTCATTGCCTCTATCATTTTGGGGTTTCGCTTTGCTCTCCGTGGCCCGTATTCTAAATATGGCCCCAACCAAAAAGGTGGAAAGGACACCTTTTGAGATATGGCATGGAAGAGTTCCATCCCTATCATACTTAAAGGTCTGGTTTTATGAGGCTTATGTTAAGACTCCCACCCCAAACAAATTGGAAGTCCGATCCACCAAGTGTATATTTGTTGGATATCCTAGAGATTCTATGGGATATTATTTCTATGATCCACTGGAACAAAAGGTGTTTGTTGCCAGAAAGGGTGAGTTCTTAGGAGCAAAGTTCCTTATGGAAGGAACTAGCAGTAGAACAGTGGATCTTGAGGAGGATCAAGAACCACAACCCGATGCACGTTTGGTTGAAACTAGCACTCAACTTGTAGCAAAGGGTTTCACTCAAACTCAAGGGGTTGATTATGATGAAACTTTCTCACCTGTTACGATGCTAAAGTCTATAAGGATATTGTTTGCCATAGCTGCTCATTATGATTATGAGATTTGGCAAATGGATGTCAAAACCGCTTTCCTAAATGGATATCTTGAGGAAGATGTCTATATGGTTCAGCCTGAAGGTTTTGTCGATCCAAAACATCCTAATAAAGTATGCAAGTTAAAGAAATCAATCTATGGATTGAAACAAGCATCGAGAAGTTGGAATCACCGTTTTAATGAAGAAGTAATCAAATTCGGATTCATCAAGAACGCTGATGAAGCTTGTGTTTATAAGAAAGCTAGTGGGAGCATCATCACCTTCCTAGTATTGTATGTTGATGACATACTACTATTTGGAAATGACATTCCAACCTTGGAAGGTGTTAAAACCTGGCTTGGAAGTTGTTTTTCCATCAAGGATCTTGGTGAAGCCGCTTATATTTTGGGAATAAAGATCTATAGGGATAGATCAAGGCGGCTGATTGGTTTAAATCAAAGTGCATACATTGATAAAATCTTGAAAAGGTTCAAGATGGAAAACTCTAAGAAAGATACGGTACCTGTTCAAAGAGGAACGATATTGAGTACGACTCAATGTCCAAGCTCAAAGGATGAGCAAGATAAAATAAAGGCAATCCCATACGCATCTGCTATTAGATCCATCATGTATGCAATGATATGCCCTCGGCCGGACGTTTCATGCGCATTAAGCATGACAAGCCGATACCAGCAAAATCCTGGAAGCAGTCATTGGATGGCCGTTAAGAGCATACTTAAGTACCTAAGGAGGACGAAAGATATGTTCCTAATCTATGGATCTGGTGATGAGAAACTCGTTGTAAAAGGTTACACGGATGCGAGTTTCCAAACCGATCGTGATGATTCACGGTCACAATCAGGTATATTTTCATTCTGAATGGAGGAGCTGTCTCTTGGAAGAGCTCCAAACAAGATGTGGTGGCTCTATCAACTACAGAATCAGAATACGTCGCCGCCTCATTGGCAGCTCAAGAAGCTGCATGGTTGAACAAATTCATTGCCGATCTAGGGGTTGTCCCTTCCATTCAGGACCCCCTAGAAATCTTTTGTGATAACGAGGGTGCGATTGCTCAAATCAAAGAACCTCGTGCTCATCGAAAGACCAGGCACATTGAGCGGAGATTCAACTATATACGAGATGAAGTTGAAAAGGGAAAGATATGTATTCGTAAAGTTCACAAGGATCAAAACATTGCGGATCCTCTCACGAAGCTCCTTGAAAAGGCAAATCATGAAGGTCATACTTGTGCTATGGGACTTCGATATTCTAGTGATTGGACTTGATATGTAATTTTGTATTTGGATATGTGGAACCTTTTATTATTTGAATAAAATTATTTGGTTATAATGTTTCAATTAATGTTCCAATTTAGCATGTTTAATCCATGAGTAAATTGTTTACTCTAAATGTCCGTAGTCGTTCAGACTTGTGGGAACAAGTGTGAGGGTAAGATTATTATGAACTTGGATTGGTTGATATTCATAAGGATGAATATAGAGCAACGGGTTGCTACCAAGGTTCATAGATATTTGTGGGATACAAATATTGGACTAACCCGCATCTCAAATTTTACTACATAGAATCTTCTAGATTGATCATAAGTAAGTTTGAGTAAAAGGCGAATATCATTTGGTATCCTCAGACCTAAGATACATATTGGGTTTTGATATTCACCAGGTGTTATACCCTGAACTAGTTCTTCACTGTCCTGAAATATTAGACAGTACATAATGCTATGTTTAGGTATGACACGAGGTGTTTGTGAGAAATATGTAGTCAAGATGGGATTTGTTCCTCTTATTCATTGAGAGCAAGATGTCTAAGGCCTGATTAAGTTAAATCAACAAGGAATGATCATTCTGTGTCCTTGGATTTAACATGACATCTGTAACAAAAGGATAGATGATTGATTCACCTAAATCATTTCAAGTAGGGTACTTGAATGGGACGATGTTATTGAATGGCCATAAGTCATGCGTATTAAGGGTAGTAAACCGTTGTTATCTATGAATCTTGGGCAAGTGGGAGATTGTAGGATTCTATATGCCCAAGACACGTAGAATATTGATGCGGTTAGTACGTAATAATCCAAGTCGGGTTATACCCAATAACAAGCTTAGCAAACATAAATTGATATTTGATTGATGATATGATCATGCAATCAAATATAAACACCAATTTAGAAAATGGGTTTTCTAAATAAGTTGCATATGAGATAGAACAACTTATTAAGATACTTTGTTCAAGTATTATTATTTGAAGTGTTATTTAATTTAATTAGATGACATCAAATAATAAATTGGGTGTATGAGTTATACAATTAAGTGTTAATTGTACAACTTATTTAAATGACTAGTCTAATGTTGGAGTAGTATAAAATTTTGAGGGGGAAACCCACCTAACAAAATTTTTCGGCCGCCCCCTATCAAATACCATTGGTCATTTAAATAAGTGTGACATCCGTCACTTCAAGGTCCGTCATTTAACATGACACTTTGTTAGCTATCCTTAGAGCATTCATTTTTCATCTTCATAGATTATTCGTGAGGACATCATGCTTGATTTGTTTTCCGTTTCATTGGTGTTATCAATAATTGCAATCATATAATCCAAAACGCTCACGAATATCACAACCGACATCACTAATTATATTATGTTATATAATATAAACAACATTAAACACATCCTTATAATTGGTATAACGCGCGTATCTACGTCGTTTTCAACCAAAACAAGTTTGGCGATTCGGGGGCTAAGTGCAGGGACTAAACTTGACGTTTGCCAAACTAGGTTGGGTATAAATACTCCCCCACACCAGCCTAGCCTTCACATTCTCTTCTTCCTCTTCTTATCTTCTCCTTCATCGCTCTTCTTCACCTTGGCACCAAACCGCCCCGTCTTCGTCTCGTTTTCGTCGGTTGAACCTCGACTACAGCCTAGACAACCCATTTCTAGTAGGTAGAAAACCTTGGTTGTCTCGTTTCTTGCTCGATTTTACTGCTGCGTTTTCTAGGGTTTCGGGTGCCCGGGTTCATCCGAGCACATGAGGTCGTGAGGGCTTGTGTGTTGCGTTCCAGAGTGTGTTTCTTGTCTAGACATGTTAGATGTGTGTTTCTGGAAGTTCTTGGGGTGTAAAACGAGTGCTCGGAGCAGCTGGACGCTGCTGTGCACTTCAGCAGTCGCGAACTTACTGTTCAGGCGACTGGGTCTTCCAGGCGACTGAGTCCATGCGTCTGAGCCTATCATGCGACTAAGTGGTGCGACTGGGGTGAGTCGTGCGACTGAGTCCATGCGTATGATTGGGTCGTGCGATTGAATGCATGTGATTGGGAGTGTGTGCGACTGAGTCAATGCGGATGATTGTATGTGACTGTGTGTATCGCACGACTGAAGATCCAGTCGTACGAATGAGAGTTCAGTCATACAAATGAAGCTGTTCGCACGACTGAAGGCTGAATCATGCGAATGGAAGGTTGAGTCGTGCGATTGGGTGCTGTGTGGTACGACTGAATGCTTAGTCGCACGAATGGGAGTTCAATCGTGCGAATGAAGCTGATTCGCACGACTGAGAGTTGATTCGTGCGAATGGAACGTCCAGTCATGCATCTGGTCTTGTCGTGCGAATGGAATCATTATGTGTGAAGTTTTCCTGTGTGTGGTGTGTGTTAGATGCAAGTGTTACCCATGACCGAACCAAAACTGCCCGAACCTCTTGAACATCACCTTATGCTTATTGCTCATTATTAATGCTTGTCAATAACTGTCAATAGGTGTTTGACTGTTCATAGCATTCTACCTTGGGGACATTCATCATACGTGCTTATCATCTATTCAGTGAGTTTCATGGCCCCTTTCTACACTTATATAACTTTTAAACATTTTCAAACTTGGGGGAGAAGAATGCACGCATACTTAACTTGATTTCAAGCATCTTCCCTAGTGGAAGACTGCCACTACTTTGATAAGTATCTTATCTTGCTTAACATGTTGATTGATGCTAAGGATAAACGGATGTCACGTAACTGGTTTAGGCATCGTTCTAGGTGTATCGCGGATGTGGTGGGAACGCTGCGGGGAACCCTATATATAAGCATCCCTGGTATACTAAGAATGTGCTTAAACTGGGCTACTTGAAGATCCTGATTGACTGAGGCATGAATTGTTGGAACTTGACTCTATGCTATGTTACCCCTTGTATGTTACTTGGTGGCTTTACATTACTATGTGCTATTACTTGATGTTAAGTGTTGTATGATGTTACTTGTGAATGCTATTGACTTTGGACGCTCTCAGCGGTGTGGTTCTTCTTCGTGGGTCTAATTTGTGGTTCTTCTTTGCCGAGCATCCATTACAACCATTAATCCCGGTAATGGGACCTAAGGATTGGTTTGGTTGTAACCTATACGTATGCGCTTCGTGGATCTTGCTACGCCATATAAACTTGCCCTTCAATACAACCATTAGTTCCAGTAATGGGACCTAAGGATTGGTTTGGTTGTAAACTAAACGTATGCGCTTTGTGGATCTTGCTACGTCATTTTAAACTTGTTAAACAATGGAAAATCTTTCAATACAAGCATTAGTTTCGGTAATGGGACCTAAGGATTGGTTTGGTTGTAAACTAAACGTATGCGCTTTGTGGATCTTGCTTCGTCATTTTAAACTTGTTAAACAATGGAAAATCTTTCAATACAACCATTAGTTCCGGTAATGGGACCTAAGGATTGGTTTGGTTGTAAACTAAACGTATGCGCTTTGTGGATCTTGCTACGTCATTTTAAACTTGTTAAACAAAGGAAAATCTTTCAATACAACCATTAGTTCCGGTAATGGGACCTAAGGATTGGTTTGGTTGTAAACTAAACGTATGCACTTTGTGGATCTTGCTACGTCATTTTTAAACTATTTACACCTTGGAAATGCTTTCTTTACAGCCATCAATTCCCGTGAGGAACCGATGAATAGGCTTGGCTGTAGCTATTTATAACTGGTAAAACCTGCGAAGCTCTTAATAAACCTACTTACTGTTTTCATCTTATCATCTTTTCATACTTAAAACCTGCGAAGCTCACCAATAATTATGTTGACCGTTTTGAGCATCTCTTTTCAGGTGATCAAGGTAATTGAAGTTCTAGGAGTGCTGCCTTTTAGTGGAGACCCTAGGAAGCATATTTTGAGACTGAACATACATGATGAACAATTCTTTTGTACATTGTTGCAGTCCACTAAACAATCAACATTCTTTTGAACACTTGTTCTCGGGTTGTGGGAATCTAATAATGTTATTCTATATAGTTATGTGATACTTACATGTTATGCTTATGGCTATGTTGTCATGAATATTGACTAAACGCGACACAAGTCTCCATTTGTGTTCGGGTGTCGTCATGACACGCTTGTCATCATACATATATTGCTTCTCTATCGTATACCATGTGTTATGACGATCCCGTCTAGCTCGCATCCCCATGTTTCCGCTGTCAGCGGGGGTGTGACAGACTGGTATCAGAGCCATTGGTTATAGAGAATTAGGCAATACACTTGTCCTAGACTATAACCTAGGAACCTTCATGTAGAATGCATGCTAGGACTGGCTTGCATTTTATATTACATGTATGTTCCTCTATACTTGTTTCTTGTCTCTATACGTGATTCTATACATATGTGCTTGCTACCTGATCATCCTGAGGAAGACACTATTACTCTTAGTCTTTCTCCATGGGATACCATTATACTAGAATCTTATATTGTATGCGCACAACATCATATCATTAGGTTGAGATACCTAAACAGAAGGGAACCTCGGTGATCACGCGTAGCGTCGATCTCGGATACTAAATCCGACCCTAACATGGTTAAGCCTGAAATCCTAAAAGTATGAAGGATAGGCAACTATCATTAGACATATTGTGCTTATGTGCTTGGAGTTTACTTGTTACCACATACTACTATTAGAATACTAACAGCTCACGGACATGAGGACATTACACGAACCATGCTTGATGAGTGTTGACAATACTATGATGTTAACTTGGGGTAAGTGGAGCTAGGGTGACCATGCAAAGCAAATTACCATTACGGGTGCACACGTAATTGTAATTCGCCGTGCATAAGAAGTCTGGCAAATCTTACCGTGAGGTAACGATCATGAGTATTACAAATTTTCTATTCTATACCCTAGGGTGTGCTAGGATCATAATGCTAGTAAGACCTCGTTACAGGTAACAAAACATTACTAACACTTGCTATTACTTAAGTCCTGTCCTACTTAGAGCCTTCATGGTATTTCCAATCATGACATTGATTTTATCTTTCGCGAAACATTCCTCCACTTAGCATTTCAGTAACTAAGGAACTAATTGAATGCTTAAAATAAAAGTGGACTTTGAGAAATGTTGAGGAGCGATGATACTCTCTACACATACATTATGTTATTCATTGGGATTATGCTAACGAAAAATTAAGATGTCATGTAACCGGTTTAAGCATCATTTTATGTATACTGAGGGTGTGGTGGGAACGCTGCGGGGGACCCTACATATAAGCATCACCGGTATACTAAGAATGTGCTTAAACTGGGCTATGTGACGATCTTGATGGACCAAGGCATGTGTTATTGGAACTTGATAAGTGGAACCATACATGTATCTTCAAATGACTAAGGTTTACATGTTTACTAAAGTTTACATGTTTACACCTTTCTATGATTAGAAGACGCCCCCTAGAAGAGTCACACGTAGTACCAATCAAGAAGGTGAGACCCCACAAGGCAGAGGTAGGGGTAGACCACCAAGAACAGGTGGTGCTCCAGCTGGCAACAATCAGGGAACTGACAACCCTGACCTAGCTGCTATGATTGCTCAGCAGCTAGCCGCACTGATTCCAACTTTTGTGACTCAAGTGAGCGACACCCTTCTGAATCATAATCTCCACGGGGATCATGATACTAATGGTCAGCATAACCAAGGAACAGAGAAAGGCACTGGGATTGGTGGAACAACTGGGAACGAAACTGGGGTTGATAATACAAGACGGGGATGTTCCTACAAGGAATTTGTGGCCTGCAAACCCCGAGAATTTGATAGGAAAGGTGGGGTGATAGCCCTAACAAGATGGCTTGAAAAGATGGAGGTAGTGATTGACATCAGTGAGTGCCTCGACAGTCAAAGAATCAAGTATGCCACATGTTCACTGCAGCGCAAGGCATTAACCTGGTGGAACACCCAGGTTCAAGCTAGAGCAAGAGAATCTGCAATGCAAATGACTTGGGATGAGTTCAAAGCCTTGATTACTGAGGAGTACTGCCCTCTCAACGAGATGTAGAAACTTGAGCAGGAATTCTGGAACCATGCTATGGTTGGAGCTGGGCACGCAGCTTACATCGATCGTTTTCATGAGTTGGCAAGATTGGTTCCACATCTGGTAACACCGGAATCAAAGTGGATTGAGAGGTATATTTGGGGACTCGCACCTCAAATCCGAGCATTGGTAATAGCAGCTACTCCCCCTACGATTCAAAGCGCAATTCTGAAGGCCGGCGCTCTAACTGATGAGATGGTAAGAACAGGGATGTTGGGTAAGGGAGCAGAGAAAAGAAAGGAGGCTGGGGAAACGAGCCGGTCTAACGCCGGAAGATTTGATAAGAAGGCCAAGACAACCTGAAACTTTATGGCTGTGACTCAAGAAAGGAAAGGATATACTAGGCCGCACCCAAAACGTAACAGGTGCACTCTTCATCATCCCCAAGCTACGCCGTGTCGGATGTGTGTGAATTGTAGGCGCCCGGGGCACCTAGCGAAGGATTGTAGAACTGCGCCGAATCTGGTAACACCCGTCACTACCGGAACATGTGTCCCAGACTGAATAGGGCATCGGGTCAACAAGGGAATAACCAGCAACAAGTGATGGCCAGCTGGTAATCCAGGCCAAGGGAATCAAGGAAATGCTGCCAGAGGACGTGCGTTCGTTATCGGAGCAAATGAAGCCCGTCAGGACCCGAACGTTGTTACGGGTACGTACTTGCTCAATCACCACTTTGCATCCATACTATTTGATACTGGGGCAGACAATAGTTTCATATCTTCCGATTTTGCACACATGCTTGCCTTGAACCCTAGTAGACTAGAAACTAGCTTTTCTGTAGAAATGGCCAACGGTAGAGTTGTACAGGCCGATGAGATTATGTGACTTCCGGTAATTTTCTGTTACCAAACTTTGTTAGTTTCGTTAAGTTTTGCATACACGTGTCGTAAGCACACACTAGTTGTCGTTTGACGTTGGTGACTTAAAAATAATTAATAATGTTAATTTAATAATAATCTAGTTGATAAGATGATTATTATTTTATGCTTATGTGTTTACGCGATTTAAAGACAATTTGGGAATTTTATCGCGTAACGCGGAAACGCGTGTGTTAATTCGTATGTTGTGTGTTTTATAAAGATAAAATATATAATTGTTATTACTAGTTTATATATTTGTTATATGGTTAAAAACACTTTTAAAAAGAAGTTAAAGCTGAAATTTTATAAAATACATAAGGCAAGGGTTAAAGGTGTAAATGTGGGTAAGTAAACTAAACAAAAAAATAACCTAGCAGCCCCCACCCTCCCAAATCACGACCTGCTCCCCTCCAGCCTTCAAACCTGCGAATTCCAGCCAAGAACCTTCAATTCATCACGCTTTTGTTCGATTTCAAGCCATAGAACGCGAATTGGACCTTCATTAACAAGTACACACGTGAATTAAAGGTTAGTTTTGATGTTTTTGTGGATTTTTCATTAGGGCCGAACCCTGCTGCAAAATTAGTGTTCATGGGGCTGAAATCTTGATGTATGTTGTTTAACGTTGATTATGCATGAATGATACGTCTCTAATGAATGGATCATGAACTTTGAGTCTACATGAGCCCTAATTCGAAATTGATGATGATAACATGGAATTGATGATTGTTAGATGATTATATGATGTTAGTTAGGTTGTATGAATGTTGAATGATGTTGATTTTGCAAGAAATCTAGGGTTTGATCATCTAGTTCATACATTGCCATAAGAGGAAACTTTTTGGTTCTTGGAATTTATGATTTGATGATTCTAAGATGTTAGATGTAATGCTTAGACGTTAGTTTAATTGAATTGTGCAAGAAAATCCATGAAATTGTGATGTTGATCATGACTTACTAAAAGTAGAAACTTTTGTGTATGATGTTTGGGAACTTGGATGTTTGGACCTGATTAGCATGTTAGGATGAATGTTATGAACTTGAAATAGTATTTTAATGATGAATTGGATACACATTAGGAGTTTACTAGATTTTGGGATGAACTTTCCGAAAAGGGTAACTTTATCGTGCATGAACTGTGGATATTGGGAATTGGACTTATTCATGGCTTTAGAATCATGCTAGAATGATTGTTATGGATGTCAAAAGTTGTAGAATCTGTTAATTGGGTTGTATGGAATGTTTATTTGGTTATTGGGTGATTTATGCACTTTGATGGTCATGTATGGTTTGGTATGTTGATTAGTAACTAGGACATCATGTTTGGGACTGGAATTGAGCATATTGATGTATGTGGCATGTATTGGGCATCTTGTATGTGTTGTGGATAGTATGGATAACTTTTTGATAAATTATCTGTTTTGACCCGTATATGTTAAATGATGGCTATAGGTCATATTAGTAGGTTATGCATGATCTGACCTGTTATATGATATACTAGTTGTGTTATGAACGCATTGAGTATGCTAGATGCTAAGAATTTACATGACTTGTATGATATGTGCATAGTATGGTGATTTAGGCAATGCATTGGGAATGTAGCACCATATGTGATTCATTGGAATGCTAACCATGTATGTTATATGCTTAAGTGTGTTTAAATGGTTTACAACACATAATGTCACCAACGAGTCAAACGGGTCAACTAGGTCACATGTATGTTGTCTTTATAGGACCTTGATTTCTTTGTTTGTAGAACACTTAGGGTTTCCCTTGGGATTATTGTGTGTACATGTACTTATGTACTTGTGTGTTCTAGGTAACCTTTGAAGGTTGTCTTTCCACTCGTTCTTGTCAAGTTAAGCCTTAGATATCTATCACGCGCATCAGGTGAGTTCATGCCCCACTGTTTTACTTAGTCTCTTTTGGGGGAGATAGCATACTGGTAACTTTACAATGCTTTTTATATTTAAGATGTGTATGATATTAATATAGTGTTGTTTACCATGATAAAGTCCTCACACTTTTGAATTGTTAATATTGGATAGCGGAGAAACTTGGGTAGTACTACTGGGGTCTGACGAGCCCCACCTGTGTGACTCGAGGTCAACCGGGTGCAATTTGTCCTATGAATATTTGTCACGATATGGTGAAGTCATGACAGGAGGCAAACATAACACAGTCAGCTTTAATTGCGAAATCACTATGTATTAATATCAATTTGTTAATGGACTAGCTATCTATTACAATGCACATGCTTATTTATACACTATTGATAAACTATTATGTTTATACGCAAACTCTTGAACTCGCCAACCATGTGTTGACTTTTTAGTATGCTATTCTCAGGTCGTTAATCTGGATTGCTGTTAGGAGCACTACACGAGTCAGCATGCATTTTAGAGATTTAAACTTCAAACATAATTACTCGTCTTTTATTTATGGTTTAAAATACTTGGTTGGCACTTGTTTTGCCATGTGGTACTCTCACATGTTTTGGGTTGTTTTATTTACTTTACGCTTCCGCATGACTTTTAAAGTTTGAAACTCTGGTTTGGTTTACGTTAAAGTAGCATATCGAGTCGTTCCGCATAACTATTGACTGTGATCCTGGTTTGTTCACATGCCTCGTGGTAAAACTCCGCACGTGGATTTTGAGGGTGTGTCAGATTGGTATCAGAGCCATTGGTTATAGAGAACTAGGTTGCATACACACTAGACTATAACCGCACACAGTTAGTTAGTTACTTGTTCCTGATTTCTCTACTGTATACTCATTGGCATACTCCTCACACTCTCTGCAGCATGGCATCTTCATCGAGAGCACCTGGTAAACGACCGACATCACCAACCCGATCCGAGTCCCCACCTCCTGGACCAGTACCCGACGAGGGACTTGACTGGCCTCGTTTGGACTACCCACGAGGTGAGTTCGACTGGGATCAACCGTTTGTGCCACCTGAACGCGACCTCCACGAGACTGGAGTTTCTACCCTGAGTTCATAGATCACCTCATGTATAGGGAACGCGTGCCTACCTTGAGGCCTAGGACTAGGACCAACACTGAACAACCACTACCTTCACTCCCGAGGACGGTGCAGTCCAATGAGCAGGTGATTGCAGCATTAGTGGCAGCTCTGGACACGGAGCAACACCGGGTCAGGTGACTCACGAGCGAAGTCAGTACACTACAGAATGCGGTGAACACACTACGACATCAGCTGGATGCACTCGAGGAGCATCATGGTAGGACCTTGGAGGGGTGTTACCAAATGCGGGACGGCTACTAGACACTTGGTGGACGCGTGACAGCACGAGAGCAACGCGATGAAGCAACCGACAACAGGATTGCTGCTTTAGAGGCCCAGTTGGGGGCACTTCAGAAAGCCTTAGCTCCTGCTCCGGTGGAGGCCCCCGAGGAGGAGGAGGAACCTGAAGAGGAACCAGAGGAGGAACCTGAAGAAGAGCCTGAAGCGGAGCCTGTGCAGATGGATGATGACAGTGACGGCTCAGACATAGTTGATTGATTCTATCTTATTTCCTTTAAACAACTTGGACTATGTAGCGTTTCTTATTTTGGAAACTATGTTGGAAGGGTTGTTTCCCCACTCGAACAACAAACTCAAATTTTGACATTGATAAATGATTGTGACTTATTTGCAATTTATTTACCTTTGGTTATTATTTTTGTTAAGAATGTTGTGGTTGTGATGATTCATTATTTACTTATTGTTTATTATACTTCAATGAGATAAATATGTTTGATGTTACTCATTATTGTATTTGTGAATGTAAAGTGAATAATGGATGCCAGAGGACGTGGACGTGGTCGAGGACGCGGACGCGGGCGTGGACGAGGCGCCGGTGACCAAGGTGCCGGTGATCAAGGCGCCGATACTATAAATATGACCCCTGCGGAACTGGCTGCCCTAATAAATGCACAAGTCCAGGCAGCGTTAGCTGCTGCCCAAGTAGGACAGGCCGCAGGTAAACGATAATGGAAAATTTTCGTCAAATCCTACAGTTAATCGAATAAGACATCTGATCAATATTTATCGTGTTAAAGCAGGACCGCCAGCATGTACCTACAAGTCTTTTATGGACTGCAAACCTCACACCTACAGTGGAACCGAGGGAGCTGTAGGGTTGGTAAGGTGGTTTGAGAAGACGGAGTCTGTTTTCTCAAAGTGAAACTGTCCACCTGCTGACCAGGTGAAATGCACTACGGGAACGTTGGATGGTGCTGCATTGTCCTGGTGGAACGCCCAAGTGCAGATGCTAGGGAAAGCCATGGCAAATGAACTCCCGTGGAATGAATTAAAGATATGATGACCGAGGAATACTGTCCTCGAAGCGAAGTTCAAAAGCTGGAGATGGAGTTTTGGCAGCTGAAAATGCAAGGTTCAGAGATCGAAGCGTATACCACTAGAACTCATAAGCTGGCCACATTATGTCCTGGAATGGTGAACGAGATGCACAAGCGAGTGGAACATTACATCCGGGGATTGGTGCCCGAAATTAGGAGTATGGTGACTTCCTCTAACCCAGCCACTATACAACAAGCTATTCGCCTAGCCCACAAACTGACTGACGAAGCTGTGGAGCAAGGGCGGTTGCCAAAACAGGGCACTGCGGCGGGCGTGCCCGAAAACAAGAGGAAGTGGGATGCCTCTAACAACACCAACACCAATAACAATAATAGAGCATCATCATCTGGTGGTCAGCACCAATCTCAACAACAACAACCACAGCAGCAACAACGAAGGGTTGACAACAATCGTAATTTCAACCAGTCAGCCTCGAACAATCAAGGACCGAGCGGCTATGGTGGTAAACAGCCGATGTGCATGCGGTGCAACTATCATCACGTTGGAAGATGTGACAATTTCAAGTGTCAACGTTGTGGCAAATGGGACACTTGGCTAAGGATTGCCGTGGTGAGATGGTTAGGAAACCACAGCAACCTCAGGAGACTCCAAAGGGTTGCGGAAAGGAGGGGCACTACAAGCGAAACTGCCCGCAGTTGAGGAAGAACGGTAATGGCAATGGCCAAAACAACAACCAAGGTAACAACAACAACAAAGATGGGAACGGCAATGGTAACGGTGGTAATAATAATGGAGCCAAGGGGAGAGCCTTCGTCATTGGCTCAGGTGGGCTCTAAATGACCCTACTACTATTACTGGTAGGTTTTCTGTTAATGGATGTTTTGCTATGGTACTGTTTGATACTGGAGCTGATAGGAGTTTCATATCCTTGAAGTTCTGTAGTCTTTTAAGTGATATTCCTTCTGCCTTAGAATCCAAATATACCGTAGAATTGGCTGACGGTAAACAAATCCATGTGACACATATCCTTAGAGACTGTAAGATAGAACTCGCTGGTCATACTTTCGCTATAGATCTTATGCCTGTTACATTGGGAAGTTTTGACGTAGTGGTAGGCATGGATTGGCTCTCTAATAAGCAAGCGGAAGTCATATGCCACGAGAAGATCATACGAATCCCTATTGGTGACGAAATCCTTACAGTCCGAGGTGATAGGAGTGGTGCAGTGATGGGCATTATCTCCTACATGAAGGCACAGAAGTTGTTACGAAAAGGTCGCTTGGCTATTCTGGCACTCGTCACCGATAAGCAACCGGAGGAAAGGCGAATGGAAGACATACCCGTGGTACGAGACGTTCCTGAGGTGTTTCCAGAGGATCTTCCTGGACTACCACCTCATCGTCAAGTGGAATTCCAAATTGAACTGACTCCCGGTGCAGCCCCGATTGCTAGAGCACCTTATCGATTAGCACCGAACGAACTACAGGAGTTGTCATCATAACTTCAGGAGCTTTTAGATAAGGGCTTTATTCGACCTAGCACATCACCTTGGGGAGCCCCTGTCCTTTTTGTTAAGAAGAAAGATGGCACGTTTCGAATATGCATCGATTATAGAGAATTAAACAAAGTTACAGTCAAGAAACGATACCCTCTACCTCGTATCGACGACTTGTTTGATCAGCTTCAAGGATCAAGCTATTATTCGAAGATCGATTTGAGGTCTGGTTATCATCAACTCAGAGTCCGTGAGGAGGACATTTCCAAAACTGCATTCTGTACTCGTTATGGTCATTACGAATTCTTGGTCATGCCTTTTGGGTTGACTAATGCACCTGCGGTGTTCATGGACCTCATGAATCGCGTGTGCAAACCCTTCTCGATCAGTTTGTTATCGTGTTTATCGATGACATACTGATATACTCTAGGACCAAGGAGGACCATGAAGAGCATCTACGATTGATCTTGGAATTGTTGAAGAATGAGCAACTATACTCCAAATTCTCTAAGTGTGACTTTTGGATACGCGAAGTTCAATTCCTAGGTCATATTGTGAATGAGAAGGGAATACATGTTGATCCTGCCAAGATTATGGCGATAAAGAATTGGGCTATACCTAAAACACCAAGTGAGATAAGGCAATTTCTGGGGTTAGCAGGATATTACCGACGATTCATAGAGGGATTTTCTAAGATTGCACAACCTCTCACCGCTTTGACCCACAAAGGGACGACATACAAATGGGGTGATAGTCAAGAGGCGGCTCTTCAGCTATTAAAACAGAAACTCTATAGTGCACCGATATTGGCACTGCCAGAGGGGACAGATGATTTCGTGGTGTATTGTGACGCATCCATTCAAGGATTGGGTTGTGTCCTGATGCAACGTGACAAAGTGATAGCTTACGCCTCAAGACAACTGAAGGTTCATGAGAAGAACTATACCACCCATAACCTGGAATTGGGTGCAGTAGTTTTTGCCTTGAAGATTTGGAGACATTACTTGTACGGTACCAAATGCACTATCTACACCGATCACAAGAGTCTTCAGCACATCTTTGAGCAAAAGGAGTTAAATATGAGACAACAACATTGGGTGGAGCTTTTGAATGATTATGATTGCGCTATCAAGTACCATCCTGGAAAGGTGAACGTGGTTGCCGATGCCTTAAGCAGGAAGGAAACAGCTAAACCCAGGCGGGTGCGAGGTTTACAGCTTACAATCAGCACCCATCTGCCCGCACAAGTCAAGGAAGCACAAATGGAAGCCTTGAAAGAGGAACATATTGGTTCTGAGTCATTACGGGGAATGGATAAGCAATTAGTAGTAAAAGAGGATGGAATTCGGTACTTCGTGGATAGACTTTGGGTGCCTGTCTATCGAAACCTGAGGGATTTGGTTATGCGCAAGGCACACAAGTCTAAATACTCTATACATCCTGGACCTAACAAGATGTATCATGACCTAAAGGCGTACTATTGGTGGCCTAACATGAAGGCGGATGTAGCTACGTATGTGAGCAAGTGTTTGACCTGCTCAAAAGTCAAAGTAAAATACCAAAAACCATCTGGACTGTTACAACAACCCGAGATACCAATGTGGAAATGGGAACAAATTTCTATGGATTTTATCATGAAATTATCCCGGACTAATACTGGTTGTGACACAATCTGGGTCATTGTGGATCGGTTGACCAAGTCCGCTCACTTCCTTGCAATTAAGGAAACGGATAAGATGGAGAAGCTAACCCGATTGTATCTTAAGGAGATCGTTTCGAGACACGGCGTACCAATCTCAGTTATCTCTAATCGCGATGCTCGCTTCACGTCACACTTCTGGCAATCACTACAAAAATCTCTGGGTACACGATTGGATATGAGTACTGCTTATCATCCACAGACTGACGGCCAGAGTGAGCGTACCATACAGACTTTGGAGGATATGCTACGTGCTTGTGTGATTGACTTCGGGAACAACTGGGAAGTTCACCTGCCTTTGGTGGAATTTTCCTATAATAACAGCTATCACACTAGCATACAGGCAGCACCTTTCGAGGCTTTGTATGGGAGAAAGTGTAGATCACCGGTTTGCTGGGCTGAAATTGGTGATAGTCAACTAACGAGTCCCGAGCTAATACATGAAACCACTGAGAAGATCATGCAGATATGGAATCGTATGGCTGCAACACGAGATAGACAGAAAAGTTTTGTTGACCATAGACGGAAACCTCTAGAGTTTCAAATTGGCAACAAAGTTTTATTGAAAGTTTCACCGTGGAAAGGCGTAGTTCGGTTTGGTAAGCGAGGAAAGCTGAATCCGAGGTATGTTGGACCGTTCGAGATACTGGAAAGAATAGGTCCAGTGGCCTAGCCTTACCTGATTCGCTGAGTGGAGTCCACAATGTACTTCACATTTCAAATCTGAAGAAGTGTTTATCTGACGAAACACTAATTATACCACTAGAAGATGTGCAAGTGGATGAACAATTACGCTTTATCGAAGAACCAGTCGAGGTGATGGATCGTGAGGTGAAAACACTTAAGCAAAGCAAAATACCTATAGTCAAGGTTCGTTGGAACTCGCGACGTGGACCGGAGTTCACATGGGAACGTGAGGATCAAATGAAGCTTAAGTACCCTCAACTGTTCGAGATGATGCCTGCGGACAAAGGTATTGATTTAAATTTCGGGACGAAATTTCTTTCAACATGGGGATGATGTGACAACTCATCCAAAACTCACTCGATTTCGATATTGTGTGCCAATGCAGTAGACCAGTGATGGAACACTCTCACCGTGTGATGGAACACTCTCACCATGTAACGTAATTTTCGGGACGAAAATTCTTTCAACATGGGGATAATGTGACATCCGGTAATTTTCCGTTACCAAACTCTGTTAGTTCCGTTAAGTTTTGCATACACATGTCGTAAGCACACACTAGTTGTCGTTTGATGTTGGTGACTTAAAAATAATTAATAATGTTAATTTAATAATAATCTAGTTGATAAGATGATTATTATTTTATGCTTATGTGTTTACGCGATTTAAAGACTATTTGGGAATTTTATCGCGTAACGAGGAAACGCGTGTGTTAATTCGTATGTTGCGTGTTTTATAAAGATAAAATATATAATTGTTATTACTAGTTTATATATTTGTTAGATGGTTAAAAATACTTTTAAAAAGAAGTTAAAAGCTTAAATTTTATAAAATACATAAGGCAAGGGTTAAAGGTGTAAATGTGGGTAAGTAAACTAAACAAAAAATAACCTAGCAGCCCCTACCCTCCCAAATTGCGACCTGCTCCCCTCCAGCCTTCAAACCTGCGAATTCCAGCCAAGAACCTTCAATTCTTCACGGTTTTGTTCGATTTCAAGCCATAGAACGCGAATTGGACCTTCAATAACAAGTACACACGTGAATTAAAGGTTAGTTTAGATGTTTTTGTGGATTTTTCATTAGGGCCGAACCCTGCTGCGAAATTAGTGTTCATGGGGCTGAAATCTTGATGTTTGTTGATGTTAGCATGTTAGTTAGGTTGTATGTATGTTGTTTAACGTTGATTATGCATGAATGATACGTCTCTAATGAATGGATCATGAACGTTGAGTCTACATGAGCCCTAATTTAAAATTGATGATGATAACATGGAATTGATGATTGTTAGATGATTATATGATGTTAGTTAGGTTGTATGAATGTTGAATGATGTTGATTTTGCAAGAAATCTAGGGTTTGATCATCTAGTTCATACATTGCCATAAGAGGAAACTTTTGGTTCTTGGAATTCATGATTTGATGATTCTAAGATGTTAGATGTAATGCTTAGACGTTAGTTTAATTGAATTGTGCAAGAAAATCCATGAAATTGTGATGTTGATCATGACTTACTAAAGTAGAAACTTTTGTGTATGATGCTTGGGAACTTGGATGTTTGGAGGTGATTAGCATGTTAGGATGAATGTTATGAACTTGAAATAGTATTTTAATGATGAATTGGATACACATTGGGTGTTTACTAGATTTTGGGATGAACTTTCCCAAAGGGAAACTTTATCATGCATGAACTTTGGATATTGGGAATTGGACTTGTTCATGGCTTTAGGATCATGCTAGAATGATTGTTATGGATGTCAAAAGTGGTAGAATCTGTTAATTGGGTTGTATGGAATGTTTATTTGATTATTGGGTGATTATGCACTTTGATGGTCATGTATGGTTTGGTATGTTAATTAGTAACTAGGACATCATGTTTGGGACTGGAATTGAGCATATTGATGTATGTTGCATGTATTGGACATCTTGTATGTGTTGTGGATAGTATGGATGACTTTTTGGTAAATTATCTGTTTTGACCCGTATATGCTAAATCATGGCTATAGGTCATATAAGTACCTATATGCATGATCTGACCTGTTATATGATGTACTAGTTGTGTTATGAACGCACTGAGTATGCTAGATGCTAAGAATTTACATGACTTGTATGATATGTGCATAGTATGGTGATTTAGGCAATGCATTGGGAATGTAGCACCATATGTGATTCATTGGAATGCTAACCATGTATGTTATATGCTTAAGTGTGTTTAAATGGTTTACAACACATAATGTCACCAACGGGTCAAATGGGTCAACTAGGTCACCTGTTTGTTGTCTTTATAGGACCTTGAGTTCTTTGTTTGTAGAACACTTAGGGTTTCCCTTGGGATTGTTGTGTGTACATGTACTTATGTACTTGTGTGTTCTAGGTAACCTTTGAAGGTTGTCTTTCCACTCGTTCTTGTCAAGTTAAGCCTTAGATATCTATCACGCGCATCAGGTGAGTTCATGCCCCACTGTTTTACTTAATCTCTTTTGGGGGAGATAGCATACTGGTAACTTTACAATGCTTTTTATATTTAAGATGTGTATGATATTAATATAGTGCTGTTTACCATGATAAAGTCCTCACACTTTCGAATTGTTAATATTGGATAGCGGGGAAACTTGGGTAGTACTACTGGGGTCTGACAAGCCCCACCTGTGTGACTTGAGGTCAACCGGGTGCAATTTGTCCTATGAATATTTGTCACGATATGGTGAAGTCGTGACAGGAGGCAAACATAACACAGTCAGCTTCAATTGCGAAATCACTATGTATTAATATCAATTTGTTAATGGACTAGCTATCTATTACAATGCACATGCTTATTTATACACTATTGATAAACTATTATGTTTATACGCAAACTCTTGAACTCACAACCATGTGTTGACTTTTTAGTATGCTATTCTCAGGTCGTTAATCTGGACTGCTGATAGGAGCACTACACGAGTCAACATGCATTTTAGAGATTTAAACTTCAAACATAATTACTCGTCTTTTATTTATGGTTTAAAATACTTGGTTGGCACTTGTTTTGCCATGTGGTACTCTCACATGTTTTGGGTTGTTTTATTTACTTTACGCTTCCGCATGACTTTTAAAGTTTGAAACTCTGGTTTGATTTACGTTAAAGTAGCATATAGAGTCGTTCCGAGTAACTATTGACTGTGATCCTGGTTTGTTCACATGCCTCGCGGTAAAACTCCGCATGTGGATTTTGAGGGTGTGACAGATTATTCGAAAGTGATTCATGGATCTGATGAATCGGGTGTGTAAACCATACTTGGATAAGTTCGTGATTTAGAAAGAAAGGGAAGTTAGCCCCTCGATACGTAGGACCATTTGAGATTACAGAAAGAATTGGTCCGGTGGCAAACCGATTGAGGTTGCCACAAGAACTCGGCGGTGTACATGATACTTTTCACATGTCGAACCACAAGAAGTGTTTGGCGGACGAGACCTTACACGTACCAATTGAGGAAATCAAGATCGACGAAAAGCTTCATTTTATTGAGGAACCTATCGAGATCATGGACCGAAAGGTCAAACGCTTAAGGCGCAGCAAGATACCGATCGTTCGCGTGAGATGCAACTCCAAGTGAGGACCAGAATTCACGTGGGAACAGGAAGATCAGATAAAGCTCAAGTATCCACATCTATTCGAGAATGACGCACTTGGACCTAGCACCAGTTGAATTTCGGGACGAAATTCTCTCAACTGGGGATACTGTGACATCCGTCACTTCAAGGTCCGTCATTTAACATGAAACTTCGTTAGCTATCCTTAGAGCATTCATTTTTCATCTTCATAGATTATTCGTGAGGACATCATGTTTGATTTGTTTTCCGTTTCATTGGTGTTATCAATAATTGCAATCATATCATCCAAACGCTCACGAATATCACAACCGATATCACTAATTATATTATGTTATATAATATAAACAACATTAAACACATCCTTATAATTGGTATAACGCGCGTATCTACGTCATTTTCAACCGAAACAAGTTTGGCGATTCGGGAGCTAAGTGCAGGGACTAAACTTGATATTTGCCAAACTGGGCTGGGTATAAATACTCCCCCACACCAGCCTAGCCTTCACATTCTCTTCTTCCTCTTCTTATCTTCTCCTTCATCGCTCTTCTTCACCTTGGCACCAAACCGCCCCGTCTTCGTCTCGTTTTCGTCGGTTGAACCTCGACTACAGCCTAGACAACCGTTTCTAGCAGGTAGAAAACCTTGGTTGTCTCGTTTCTTGCTCGATTTTACTGCTGCATTTTCTAGGTTTCGGGTGCTCGGGTTCATCCGAGCACATGAGGTCATGAGGGCTTGTGTGTTGCGTTCCAGAATGTGTTTCTTGTCTAGACATGTTAGATGTGTGTTTCTGGAAGTTCTTGGGGTGTAAAACGAGTGCTCAGAGCAGCTGGACGCCTCTATGGTCCTTTGTTTTCTTGGGGGAAACCCACCTAACAAAATTTTTTAGGCTGCCCCCCTATCAAATACCATCGATCCTTTGTTTTCTTGAGACTCTCCAACATTTACTAGTTTAACACACTACCAAAAGCATCTCACTCATACATGCAACATTGATTCAAAAACACTCTCTTTCTCTCTAAGAACTTTCGGCCAGCAGCATTCAAAAGAGGGTTTTTTGAATCATTTGGTGGTAATCTACCTAGCAAGAAGAGGTGTTTGCAAAGAGCTTGGGGTATACAAGCTTGAGGGATCCTTCTCTTGGAGCCTTGGCCGAATTTTCAGCATCCAACATCCCCCTTTTGTGTCGGTTTTTGCTGCTGCTGAAAGGTAGTTTTCACAGCTCAATATAGCTATGATTTTATGTACATTTACATGTGTTCGTAGCTTGCTTATTCACATAAAAGATCCCCTTTGTTCTTGGGTTTGTTTACACTTTAAAACATCAAATAGAACATGAGATTTCCAGCTTATAAACAAAGTTATAATGCTAAACTTTCGCTGCGTTTTTCAGAAAGTTTAAATGGTTAAACTTGTTTTTGTGTTCTATCAAACCCTACACATCCCTCATAAATTATGTTTTAAAAAAATGAAAATGAAACAAACAATTAAAGTATCATCATCTTTTTAATCTCCCTCAAATAACTGACTTCTTGTTCATTGTTTTTAAAAAAATCCATCAATGAAAGTGTTAGCCATATGTACGTATATGTAAACACACATGTGACCTGAGTACGTATATGTAAGTAAATAGAAACCTGATTTGTTTCCTATCCTAAACAACTTGATCTCTTAAATCTTTTTGTTACGTATATGTACGAGTTACATACAATGTTTGATTGTTTGTATATGTTGCTCATATACGTTTACATTAGCTTTATTATGTTCATACGTATCTCTTGTATGCTCCACATCTTCTTTCTCACTCTCTTTGTCTTTAGTCTTATCAAATATGTAAGAGTATGTAAATCTCTATTTACAAACCCATACAGTTACATATACGTATCTCGTGTCTTTATGTGCATGAATCCTCTAATTCACCATTGTCTTCTTTTAAATCTCATCTACTTAAGTATATCTAACTTACATAACCCAACATACATATATGTAACCTAACTTACATCATAGATCTTCCTCTTCTTCCAAGATACATATATGTAACCTCACTTGCATAACATGTCTTTATCATCTTCCACCCGATATTCAGGTTTGACTCCGATTTAAAAGTATTATTCTTGAATAGTTGTTCTTGAAAGATTTGTAGGTTTAATCGAACCATTGATGGTGGTGCTAACTTACATCATAGATCTTCCTCTTGTCCTCAACAAACACCACTTTTGTTTTCTAAATACATTTAACATTATCTATTACAAAAATATTAACAAAGAAATGCCATCCCAAAAGAGCTGAGTAGCCGCCTCGTGCCATCCTCAGCAACACTACCTGCCAACTGGAAACACATAAAAAGTCAGTGTTGCTGAGTGAGTCCTAGTTTTATAATTAAACATACTTTTCTTTCATCAAAACCGTCTTTTTTTACATACATGCGATCACACAACATACGTACACGTAGATAATATTATTATTATCTTCATCATTCATTCATTAGCTTACATTCGTGTACCGTTCATCGTTATCATTCACATTCGTTCCTGAACTCCTTCTTTCGTTCATACATTTCTTCCTTCATTCATACATTCATTACATTCATTAGTATGTTCTTTACATTCATTCATACATTCAATACGTTCATTCGTACGTTCATTACATTCGGTGACATGTACAATACCCCGAACATCGTACAATACTGCTGGTGCTGGACCTGTGGTAATCAACCACGAACGTTGTGCACTACTGCTGATCCAGTCACCTAGGGTAAGTACATGCACCACTTATCTTTCCACTTTCATTCTGGATCAATGTCATATGCTATACCCGAACATTGTGCACTACTGCAGGTGCTTGACCTGTGATGATCAATCACGAATGTTGTGCACTACTGCTGATCTAGTCACCTAGGGTAAGCGGCAAGAATCCCATACATACATATGGTCAATCACAAAGACTGACCCCAATGTGCATCCTTCGGGGTAGCTAACCCGCACACCGTTGAGCTAACACCTGCCAGGGGTGTGCACCTCCATACATTTGCTTGCAAGCCTTTCTTACATTCATTCGTTCATTCATTAATGCATGCATTCATTCATCATGTTCCTCTTCCATTATCTTTCACTTTACGTTTCTTATTACTTTTGTTTCATTCATTAATGATACACGTAAAGTCACGGAAAGATAAACATACGTCGACACAAGGAACATCGATATTTACAAATCATCAGTCATTACCATCATATAGGGCTACATCATACTTATCATACATACATCATGCATATATCTACAATACTATCTCTTCCCTCGTACACGACAGCCCTAATTGGGCGATTGGACATACTTCAGTCGCATGGCCTCCATGCGACTGGGTCATGCGATGGGCTACTATGCGAATGGGCATACAATCATGCGAATGGACCTCCTATCATGCGAATGGACACTATGCGAATGGGCCTCTAGGCGACTAAGCCCTCAGTCGTGCGACTGAACATTATACGAATGGACTTCTAAACGACTGAATCCTCAGTCGTATGACCTGTCGTGCGACTAAATCCCCAGTCGTGCGACTGAACTTTAGTCGTGCGATTGGACATCAGTCGTTCCTCAGTCGTGCGATTGGCCCTTCAGTCGCCTAGCCCTAACTGGGCAGCGACTGGAGTTCATCCCGAACTGCAGCAGCGACATACGGACTTCAAACTCTCCAAAACTCATTTCCAGCCCAAATTACCCCTTCTAAACCTTAAGGATCCATACTAGGACATCATACAAGCACATACAAGTCCAAAATCGCATTGTAAACACATTACATACAATTACACCCAAATGGGTCATACTCATACATGTCAAAAACAGGTTTAAATGTGTTCCAGCCCCCAAAATCGTTTGAAAACAAGTAAATAAGGGGGCCTAGAACTCACACAAACAAGAAGAAGATGAAGAGCTTCGTTTGGACTAGTCACTCGACAAGTTTCGAGCTCGAACCACCACTTTCTCTCTTTTTCTCTTCTTTCTCTCTTCTTTCTTTCTCTGCTCTTTCTTTTCACTGAGTTTTTTTTGCAAGTGTGGGGAGGGGAGATGGCTGCCCCTCCTTTATAGCTATAGTTCGGTCGCCCGAGCTCCAGGCGACTGGGCCTTCCGTCACCCGATCACCATGCGATTGGGACTCCAGTCGCATGAGTTTCATGCGATTGGGCCTCCAGTCGCCCAAACATCATACGATTGGTCCTCTAGTCGCATGAGTTCCATGCGACTGAGCCTCCAGTCGCATGACACTCCAAAAAGTCAAACTTCCGGGTGTTACAAGTCCACCCCCTTATTTAGGTTTCGTCCCAAAACCTTTCATTCCTTGAACAACCGTGGGTAATGCTGCCTCATTTCTTCTTCGGTTTCCCACGTTGACTCGGATCCCTTCCTATGCCGCCATTGTACACGCACAAGTGGAACCAATTTATTTCTCAGCCTCTTCTCCTTTCGATCGATGATCGCCACTGGTTGCTCCACATAATTGAGTCGTTCGTCTACCTCGATATCCTCCAGTGGGACGATCATATCCTCATCCGCCAAATACTTCCTCAGATGAGATACGTGGAAGGTCGGGTGAATTCCACTTAACTTATCTGGTAGCTCCAACCTATAGGCCACCTCTCCTACTCGAGCAATGATTCGGAAAGGGCCTATATACCTCGGGCTCAACTTGCCCCTCTTTCTGAACCGAATGATACCCTTCCAAGGTGAGACCTTCACATAACCCGATCACCCACCTGGAACTCAATCGGTCTGCGCCGTTTATCAGCATACGACTTCTGTCTGTGTTTGGCTGCCTTCATGTGGGCCTTGATCCCTTCGAGCTTTTCAGTCGTAGCCTCGATCACTTCGACGCTCCCCAATTCCTTCTGACCATATCACCCCAACAAACTGGTGTCCTGCATCTCCTGCCGTATAGCATCTCATAGGGTGGCATGCCAATGCTAGCATGATAGCAAGTGGTCATCCCAACTTCCCCTGAAATCAATCACACATGCCCGGAGCATGTTCTCTAAGGTCTGAATGGTCCTTTCCGACTGACCATCAGTTTGAGGTTGATAGGTAGTGCTAATATGTACCTCGTCCCCATGGCATCATGGAATTTCTTCCAGAATTTAGATGTAAACCGGGTGTCACGATCAGACACAATTGACACCGGTACACTATGACGAGTCACAGTCTCCTTGATGAAAAGATCGGCCAACCTCTCAAACGAATATGTCTCGCGCATCGGTAGGAAGTGAGCACTCTTCGTCAGACGATCAACAATCACCCATATAGCATCATACCCTTTCGGGGTACGTGGTAGCTTCGTGATGAAATCCATGGTGATGTGCTCCCACTTCCATTCTGGTATATCCAAGGGTTGAATCTTTCCATACGGCTTCTGGTGCTCGGCCTTCACTTGCAAACAAGTAAGGCATTTACTCACATACTCCACCATATCACGCTTCATACCCGGCCACCAATAGTCTTTCTTCATGTCTTGATACATCTTTGTAGCACCGGGATGAATGGAGTATCGAGTCTTGTGGGCCTCATCCATGATCCTTACCGTAGATCCCCAACACGAGGAATCCACATCCGCCCGAATCGGGTTCTAACACCAACTGTGTTTTCACCCAACTCCGTGACCAGACCTCTCATTCTTTCAGAGTTAAGATCTTCTTTCAGTGCCTCATCTTGAAACTCCTTGACTTGCTTCATCACATCAGAGGTCATGATTAGCTGGTACGCTTTCACCTGAATCGGCTCGGGCCTCTCTTTTCGGCTAAGGGCATCCGCCACCACGTTGGCCTTGCCCGGATGGTAATGGATTTCACAGTAATAATCTTTATAAGCTCCAACCATCGCCGTTGCCTCATATTCAAATCTTTTTGCTCGAAGAAGTACTTCAAGCTCTTGTGGTCGGTAAAGATGGTGCACTTCGTCCCGTAGAGATAGTGCCTCCAAATCTTCAATGCAAAGACCACAGCTGCTAGCTCCAAGTCATGAGTAGGATAGTTAACCTCATGAACTTTCAACTACCGGGATGCATAAGCTATAACTTTTCCCCTCTGCATTAACACGCACCCCAATCCCGAGTAGGAAGCATCAGAATAAACCACCAGATCTTCACTTCCTTCGGGTAATGACAGAACAGGAGCTTGGGTCAATCTCGCCTTCAATTCTTCAAACGCCTTCTCTTGAGATGGATCCCATACAAACTTTACATCTTTCCGGGTCAACTTGGTTAATGGAGAAGCGATTTTGGAGAAGTCTTGAATGAATCTTCTATAATAGCCCGCCAAACCCAAGAAGCTTCGGATCTCAGATGGCGTCTTTGGAGACTTCCATTGCATTACCGCTTCCACCTTTGCCGGATCAACCATAATCCCCTCCGGGTTTACCACATGACCCAAGAACTGAACTTCACGCAACCAGAATGCGCATTTGGAGAATTTAGCATACAACTTTTCCCTTCTCAACGTCTCCAGAACCTCTCGAATGTGACCGGCATGCTCAGTCTCACTCTTCGAATAAATCAAGATATCATCGATGAACACAATCACTGATTTATCCAACATCGGCCTGTAGGATTCTATGTGCCCAAGACACTTAGAATATTGATGTGGTTAGTACGTTATGATCCAAGTCGGGTTATACCCAATAACAAGCTTAGCAAAGACCATTAATATTTAATTGATGATATGATCATGCAATTAAATATTTACACCAATTTAGAAAATGGGTTTTCTAAATAAGTTGCATATGAGAAGGAACAACTTATTAGGATATTTTGTTCAATAATATTATTTGAAGTGTTATTTAAATAAGTTAGATAACACTAAATAATAATGAGAAATTATAACTTATAAGCTAAATGTTAATTATATAAGTTATACAACTTAGACTTACAATTAAATGTTAATTACATGTCTAGTTGCAAGACTTATTTAATGTGTGATTGTGTTTTAATTTTAAGGGGGAAACCCCTTTTCAAATCTGGTCAAGGCCGACCCTTTGTGGTCATTGGACCAATTTTTTTTCTTGGAGAAATAACACACACTAATGAGCTTGGTTTTCTACACACTCTTCTCACTTCACAAGACATGCAAGATCAAACATTCTCTCCATTCCTCTCTCTCTTGTTACGGAAATAACCTGCTGAAAAGAGGTAATTTTGGAGCTGAATCTTGGTGTTAATCTCCCTAACAAGATGGGTTTTTGCAACAAGCTTGGGTATACAAGCTTGAGGGTTCCTCCCCTTGGAACCTTGGTCGTTTTTGTCTTCCTACAACATCATTTTGGCTGCTGAAACTCACGGATCTTGAAGGTCCTTTGGTAGTCTTCATCTTGGTGTTTTGGTGTCCAAAATCAAGCAACTAAGAAGCCTACTTGAAGCCTTATGGGAGTAGTCACTTGAGAGCTTCTTCCTTCAAGCTTTGGCCGAACTTCAAGCACCCAACCTTGGCCGTTTTGTGACATCAATCCTCATCTAGAAAGCTGCTGGAAGTCCACGGTTTTGGTAAGAGTTTTGGCAGCTCATCTTTTGGTGTTTTGGCGTCCAAACAACAAGCAAGTGTATGGCTTTCTTGGTGTCTTGTGGGAGTCAAGGTTCAAAGACTTCCAACCTTGAAGTTTTGGCTATCTTGAAGAGTCTAACACTCCACCTTTGGTCATTTCTTGCTGCTCAAAGAGGTAGAAATCACAGCTCATTGAAGCTGTGATTTTATATGTTTTATTCATGTTCTTAGCTAGATTATTCACATAAATGATCCTTTGGTTAATGGGTTTGCTTCCTACACTTTTATGGACATCTAAGAACATATATTTTTCAGATCTAAAGTGTTTAAAAATTAAACATATCCGCTGCGTTTTCTGAAAGTTTAAATGGTTAAACTTTGTTTCATGTTCTTGCAAACCCTACAATGGCATCTAGAGCCGGTTATGTGGATATCTTGCTAGTTTTGTCCTTTAAAATTGGTTTTAAAGGATGATTATAAACTTATAAGGTTATAAACTTTGTTTCATGTTCTTGCAAACCCTACAATGCCCTTTTTTCTATTTTGTTGAATCCCATCTTTCAAGGTTATATTATACATGCTTGTAGTTAAATCTTGAAAGATATACATATGTTGTTTTGTTGTGTTGTTTGGACAACATCTAAACCCAAAATTTTCAGTTTATGTTGGCTGAAAATTCATGGGTTTTGTGGGGATTCATCATTTTGTTTTAATGATATGTTGGATGTTGATAAAGTGCATAACCTAGCCATGACCCTATGTTGATTTGGTTTGTTTGGATGATTCAAGTGGTTGTTTTATTCATTCAATTTGGTTGTAATATTTGTGTTTATTCTTTTGGGTTGTAATTATTCATTCATTTGGGTATGTAATAATAGATTAGGTTCATTTCCTTTACTAGAAAAAAAATGTATTAGGATACAATTTTGTAAAAGGAAGATGTACAAGATCAAGACCCAAAGATGGACACAAAGACACAAGAAACATGGAGCATTTGGATGCGGTTTCTAGTGGGAGGTTCTTGGAACCTTTATGATATGTTTGACCCTTAGAAAGACCAAAGACAACACTTGTGATGGCAAACAAGTGTTGTCAACATAAGGGCTATGGTTATGCACATATGTTTGTATATATATATGCTTGTTTGATTGTTTGTTGTTTGATGGTTTGGTTGATGTTTTGACATGCATAACAAACTAGTTAATGAACACAACAATCTGAAAATTGATGGTTCTTAAAGGTTAATAAAAGTTATTAAAATGTTTTAATGATTTTAATGATTAAAATTGGTTTTAATCAAGAACCATAGGATACCTTGCATTTGAAAGCATGCAATACAAGGTAAATAGAGTTTTCAAACTAGAATCAATGAAAACTAAAAATCCCTTTTCAAACAAGTTTAACACCGTCCTTTTGCACAACACTTAAGTCATTGGAAACTCTTAATGGGATAAAGGTCACCTAACCATTTTGAGGGAACTTATGACTTAAGGTGGGAATACCACATTGGTGGGATAAAGGTCACCTAACCACTTGTGTTGGTAAACTCACATGTGTGTGCAAGTAGGGTAACTTGATTTGCAAACCATGTTGAATGGATCACCTAAAATATGGTTTCCAAATGGTGTTGATGGGATTAACATGCCGACTTTGCATATGACGTTTAAAGTCGATCCCATACCGCTAGAAGTTGCGAAGGGTTGCAATTGTCAAATATTGACTACCTTGTTAATTTGAATAATGGGATAAAGGTCACCTAACCATTATTTGAATGTGACGTTGGATTCTAGATTTTAATTATTAATTGTCTATGAGACATAAAGGGTATTAATAATTAAAATGAAATTTTTCAGAAATACTAAAATGAACTTTGTAAAATTTGTAGAATGACCGCAAACCATAATGCTACCACCCCGACCGTCCATACCCTATCACTGAGAGCTATTTTAGAGAGGGATCGTCTGTACCATAATAACCTTATGGACTAGTCTCGAAACTTAAGAACTGTTCTCAAGCAAGAGCAAAGACATGTGTCCTTGACGATCCTATTCCTAACCAACCCGACCCCGACGATGTTGAGCCCATTCCCGATCCTAAGGCAAATGTTGCCAAAGGAGAAGGGCACATCAAAGGCAATGGGTAAGGGTAGATCAAAGCGGAACCTCCAAAACCTAAGCTTATGAAGCTTAAGGTAATCGAAAACGATCCATGCTTTATGTATGGTGAGATAGGTCATTTGAAAGGGATTCATCCAACCTATCTCAATAAGTTGAGAAATAAAAGGGATGCTGGGCAAACCTTAAGTATAACTTTCATAATCCATATTAACTTAGGTGTTATTTCCTAAAAGCACATGGGTAATTGGATACCTCATATGGAACTCACTATTGCAATTTGTTGCAAGGGTTTAAAAGAAATAAGCACCTTAAGAAAGGAGACTATGTTTTGAAACTTTCAAAAGATTTGGAAGTTGTTAGTCAAAACATGTTTATATGCTCCTAGTTTGACTAGGAACATGATTTAAGTTTCCTTTTAAAGCAATATGGTTATGATTTAAAGTTAGTAAATGATGGTATTTATATATTTATATGGATGATATATATTATTTTAAGGCCATGCCTTCTAATGATATTTGTGAATTGGTTCATGATGATTCGTCCTATAATAACACATTATACCTATCATACACCAAGAGACTTAAATGGTTTAAGTGACTCTTTTTCTTGTCATTATCATCTTGGTTACATAAACAAGAATCGGATTTAAACACTTTAAAGGAATGGTCTTTTGAAAACAAATGAAAGTTGTTCATTTGATAAGTGTGAATCTTGTTTACAAGGCAAGATGACCAACACGCCCTTTAGTGGTACTAATGAGAGGGCAAAAAGACTTATTAGGAGTCACACATTTGGATGTATGTGGTCCTTTTAAGACAATGACAAGGTATGGTGAAACTTACTTCATTACCTTAACCGATGATTATAGTCGCTATGGTTATGTGTACTTGATGGCACATAAACATGAAGAATTTGAAATGTTCAAAATCTTCAAGAATGAAGTAGAAAATCAACTCGATAGAACTACCAAAGTTCTCCGTTTAGATAGAGAAGGTGAATACCTAAATGAGACTTTTGGGAATCATCTAGGAAGTTGTAAGATTGTCTCACAACTTACTCCTCACAGAACACCATAACATAATGATGTGTCTGAAAGGAGATCGAACCCTATTGGATATGGTTCAACCTATGATGACTATAAGCTCACTAGCTCTATAATTTTGGGGTTTCGCACTACTCTCCGCGGCTCATATTTTGAATATGATCCAAACCAAGAAAGTGGATTCGACGCCTTTTGAAATATGAAATGGAACAGTTCCATCGCCATCATATTTTAAATTATGGGTTATGAAGCTTATGTTAAGCTTAACACCCAAACCAACTGCAGGTCGATTCACTAAGTGTATATTTGTTGGATATATAAAGGATTGTATAGGATACTATTTCTTTGATCCAACAGAGCAAAAGGTATTCATTGCTCAAAAGGCAGAGTTCTTGAAAGCCAAGTTCCTTATGGAAGGAATGACGCATAGAACAGTGGAATTTGATGAGGATCAAGATCCACAAGCCGATACACGTTTGGTTGACACTAGCAATCAATAAGAGGTTGTTGATCATGATCAAGAGGTTGATCAATACACACAAAACGTTCGCTGATCTGGTAAAGTTAGCATTTCACATGAAAGATGTGGATTTTTCATAGATGGATGCTACGTTGTTGACTCCGAAGAGCCAACTACATACCATGATGCAATGTCCAATTCGCATTATGACATGTGGCTAGGAGCCATGAACGTAGAGATGCAATCCATGTATGACAACCAAGTTTGGGAATTGGTTGACTCTTCACTTAACTCCAAACCGGTTGGATGCAAGTGGGTTTTCAAGAAGAAAACTGACATGGATGGAAACTTGGATACTTACAAGGCAAGACTGATAGCAAAAGGTTTCACTCTAAGTCAAAGGGTTGATTATGATGAAACCTTCTCGCCAATCGCAATGCTAAAGTCATCCTGATATAGTATGCAAGTTAAAGATATCAATTTATGGATTGAGACAAGCATCGAGAAGTTGGAATCAACGTTTTGATGAAAACATCAAGAAATTGGGTTTCATCAAGAACGCTGACGAGGATTGTGTGTATCAAGGGCTAGTGGGAGTGTAATTACGTTCTTAGTATTGTATGTTGATGACATACTACACTTGGAAACTATTTTTCCAAATAAGATCTCGGTGAAGCCGCCTATATTTTAGGAATAAAGATCTATAGGGATAGATCGAGGCGGTTGATAGGTCTAAACCAAAGTGCATATATTGATAAAATCTTGAAAAGGTTCAAGATAGAAAACTCTAAGAAAGGTATGGTACCTATTCAAAGAGGGACAATATTGAGTGCATCTCAATGTCCAAGCTCAAAGGATGAGCAAGATTTTATGAAGGACATCCCATATGCGTCTGCTATATGATCCATCATATATGCGATGATATGCACTAAGACCGGGCGTGTCATGCGCGTTAAGCATGACAAGAAGATATTAGCAGAATCCAGCTAATAGCCATTGGATGGCTGTTAGGAGTATTTTGAAAATACCTTACAAACACTAAGGATTTGTTCTTAATATATGGATCTGAGAAAGAGGAACTCGTTGTAAAGGGTTACACGGATGCGAGTTTCCAAACTGACTCGATCACAATCGGGTATGACTCCATTATGAATAGGGTAGCATTGTCCACTACAAAATAGGAATACATAGCCGCCTCATTAGCAGCTTTGGAAGCTGCATGAATAAAAGGTTTATCACCGATCTAAGGGTGGTCTCTACCATTCAAGACCCCTTAGAAATCTTTTGTGATAACGAGGGTATGATTGCTCAAATCAAGGAACCCTGCGCACATCAAAAGATTAGGCACAATGAGGGGAGATTTAACTACATAAGGGATGAAGTTGAAAAAGGGAAAGATATGTATTCGCAAAGTTCACTTTGATCAAAATATTGCGGATCCACTCACGAAGCTCCTCGAAAGGGCAAGGCATGAAAGTCATACCCATGCCTTAGGACTTCGATATTCTAGTGATTGGACTTGATCAAATTTTGTATTTAAATATGTGGAACTCTTTATTATTTGAGTGAAATTATTTGGTTATAATGTTCCAATTTAGCATGTTTAATCCATGAGTAAATTATTTACTCTAAATGTCCGTAGTCGATCACACTTGTGGGAACAAGTGTGAGGGTAAGACTATTATGAACTTGGATTGGTTGATATTCATAAGGATGAATATAGAGCAGTGAGTTGCTACCAAGGTTTATAGATATTTGTGGGATACAAATATTGGACTAACCCGCATCTCAAATTTTACTACATGGAGTCTTATTGATTGATCATAAGTAAATTTGAGTAAAGGCGAATATCATTTAGTATCCTCCGACCTGAGATACATATTGGGTTTTGATATTCACCAAGTATTATACCTTGAGCTAATTCTTCACTGTCCTGAAATAGTGGACAGTACATAAGGGTATGTTCAGGTACAACACGAGGTGTTTGTGAGAAACGTATGTAGTCAAGATGGAATTTGTTCCTCTTATTCGTTGAGAGTTAGATGTCTAAGGCCTGATTAAGTTAAATCAACAAGGAATGATCATTCTGTGTCCTTGGATTTAACATGACATCTGTAACAAAAGGATAGATGATTAATTCACCTAAATCATTTCAAGTAAGGTACTTGAATGGGATGATGTTATTGAATGGCCATAAGTCATGCGTATTAAGGGTAGTAAACCGTTGTTAGGCGTCATTTACTACTTGCATCAATCTTCTATGAATCTTGGGCAAGTGGGAGATTGTAGGATTCTATGTGCCCAAGACACTTAGAATATTGATGTGGTTAGTACGTTATGATCCAAGTCGGGTTATACCCAATAACAAGCTTAGCAAAGACCAATTAATATTTAATTGATGATATGATCATGCAATTAAATATTTACACCAATTTAGAAAATGGGTTTTCTAAATAAGTTGCATATGAGAAGGAACAACTTATTAGGATATTTTGTTCAATAATATTATTTGAAGTGTTATTTAAATAAGTTAGATAACACTAAATAATAATGAGAAATTATAACTTATAAGCTAAATGTTAATTATATAAGTTATACAACTTAGACTTACAATTAAATGTTAATTACATGTCTAGTTGCAAGACTTATTTAATGTGTGATTGTGTTTTAATTTTAAGGGGGAAACCCCTTTTCAAATCTGGTCAAGGCCGACCCTTTGTGGTCATTGGACCAATTTTTTTCTTGGAGAAATAACACACACTAATGAGCTTGGTTTTTCTACACACTCTTCTCACTTCACAAGACATGCAAGATCAAACATTCTCTCCATTCCTCTCTCTCTTGTTACGGAAATAACCTGCTGAAAAGAGGTAATTTTGGAGCTGAATCTTGGTGTTAATCTCCCTAACAAGATGGGTTTTTGCAACAAGCTTGGGTATACAAGCTTGAGGGTTCCTCCCTTGGAACCTTGGTCGTTTTGTCTTCCTACAACATCATTTTGGCTGCTGAAACTCACGGATCTTGAAGGTCCTTTGGTAGTCTTCATCTTGGTGTTTTGGTGTCCAAAATCAAGCAACTAAGAAGCCTACTTGAAGCCTTATGGGAGTAGTCACTTGAGAGCTTCTTCCTTCAAGCTTTGGCCGAACTTCAAGCACCCAACCTTGGCCGTTTTGTGACATCAATCCTCATCTAGAAAGCTGCTGGAAGTCCACGGTTTTGGTAAGAGTTTTGGCAGCTCATCTTTTGGTGTTTTGGCGTCCAAACAACAAGCAAGTGTATGGCTTTCTTGGTGTCTTGTGGGAGTCAAGGTTCAAAGACTTCCAACCTTGAAGTTTTGGCTATCTTGAAGAGTCTAACACTCCACCTTTGGTCGTTTCTTGCTGCTCAAAGAGGTAGAAATCACAGCTCATTGAAGCTGTGATTTTATGTGTTTTATTCATGTTCTTAGCTAGATTATTCACATAAATGATCCTTTGGTTAATGGGTTTGCTTCCTACACTTTTATGGACATCTAAGAACATATATTTTTCAGATCTAAAAGTGTTTAAAAGTTAAACATATCCGCTGCGTTTTCTGAAAAGTTTAAATGGTTAAACTTTGTTTCATGTTCTTGCAAACCCTACACGGCCGACACACACGGTTCATCAAATCCATAAAAGCAACTGGGCATTGGTCAAACCAAAAGACATGACAAGAAACTCGTAGTGACCGTAGCGTGTGCGAAAAGCTGTTTTAGGAATATCCTGCTCCTTCACCTTCAGTTGATGGTAGCCCGATCGAAGATCTATACTTGAAAACCAACTGGCACCCTAAAGTTGATCAAACAAATCATCGATTCTCGGCAAGGGGTATCGGTTCTTTACCGTCAATTTGTTCAGTTCATAATAGTCGATGCACATCCTCATACTACCGTCTTTCTTCTTTACAAACAGGACCGGAGCACCCCAAGGTGAGATACTCGGTCTAATGTACACCTTATCTAGTAGCTCTTGCAACTGCTCCATCAACTCTTTCATTTCCGTCGGAGCCAGTCGATACGGTGCTTTGGCAACAGCTTGGGCGCCCGGTATCAGAACAATCTGGAACTCAATCTCTCGGTCAGGCGGCACTCCGATAGGTCTTCGGGAAACACGTCTGGAAAGTCATGCACAACCAGAACATCAGATAGTTATGGTGTTGGCGTCTCTACATCCTTCACATAACATAAATAGGCGCTACATCCACGTCTCATACACTTTCCCGCCACCGCCATTGAGATCACCTTCGAAATTGTCATGACCCGATCCCCATAAACAGTTACCGAACTCCCGTCAGGCGCTATCAAACGATTCATTATCTTTCGACACACTATATTCGCCTCGAAGTCCGCCAACCAATCCATCCCAAGCACCAAATAAAAGCCACCCAAAGTCATCGCAAATGGTCTAACCGGAAATTTATGGCCCTCTAATTCCACATCACAACCCTCTATCACTTCGGAGATCCTGGTAGACTTACCTATCGTAGTTTCTACATCAAACGGTACATCCACATGTCTACTACTAACAAGCAATTTGGCATAGAAAGCAGCAGAAATAAAACTCCTACTGGCACCCGAATAAAATAATACAGAGGCTAAAGTTTGTTTCACCAGAAACGTACCGGACACAACATCAGGGTCCGTCCTAGCCTCTTCCTGCGTCATCGTGAATGCCCTGGCGCTTGCCTTTGATCCCACATTCCCCGTCTTCTTCACGCCGGAACTCTCGGCTTCTTGCAGTCTTTATTCATATGGCCACTCTCCCCACAGTTGAAGCACCTCATGCCCTTACACTTTCTAGCCATATGACCAGGCTTCCCACACCTAAAGCAGACATTTACCCCAGCCTGCACTCCCCACTGTGCTCTTCCCACATTTACCACACCTTTTCAGTCCCGTACCCGGTGCGGCTACACGGCGGTCATCCACCCGTGCCTTCTTGCTACTTGTCGAGGCATCACCCCGACGAAACCTCTTCCCATTCCAATTCCAGTCACCACCCTTCCTATTACCATCAGCCACCACCACCACTGCCCTTTCATCATACAATCTCCCCGCCAAGTCCACCGCCGACCTAAAGGTGATTGGCGGGCGGCAATCATATGCCTGCGAATATTCGCCGGCAAACCCTGAATATACCTCTTGATCTTTCGTGTCAGAGGAGTCACCTGATTCGGCACCAAACATGCCATTTCGTTGAACTTCGTGGTGTGCTGTTGGTGGGTCATCATCCCCGCCTCCAGCTGCAGGAACTCTCTCTCAACTTTATCCATCTCCCGATGAGGACAGAACTCCTCGATCACCAACCTTTTCAATTCGGACCACTTCATCTTTCCAATGGCCCTGCTACCCTCAGCTTGGACTATGTTGTCCCACCAGCATAGAGCCGAATCCGTGAAAGAGTGGGTAGCGAACTTCACCTTTTGGTCCTCCCGGCACTCGCTGATATCGAGGACACCCTCCATTTCTCTCACCCATCGATGAGCAGCAGCAACATTGCGATTACCGTCAAAGTAGGGGGCTTGCACCTCATAGACGCCCCGTAATTATAGCCTCGTGCTGTCTCATGCACCGGATCCTCCTCCTCTTCCTCTTCATCATCAGAAAGAACCGTTTCCGGCCTACTTGCTCCTTCCTTCCTGAGGACCAGTTCCTCTCTTTTCTTTCTCCTTCCCTGACAGCCTTAATCACTTCGGTCCCCACAGGCGGTAAGATCGTCTGCATGACCTGATGCACCTCTTCAACCACTGCCTCTTTTACCGAGGCTCTCAAATTGGCGCTTTCATCAACACCCTCCTGATGAGGGGTCTCGGGTTTCATGAACCACTTTCTCTACCCTAGGTCTTCCTCTTGTGGCCCGCGGTTCGGCACCACGTCCGCCACCACCTCCACCCCGTGAGGCCTTGGAAGATCTACCACCAGCCATTCTCTATCACACACTGAAAGATTCAAACACCAACACGGTCATTCAAGGGAATAGCTCAGTTTATGTCAAGTATAGTAAGTCCCTAATTACAGTGGCCAGTTGTGATTAGCCACTCACTTTACTCTTCGTACCCCGAGCATTACCTGTCCTGACTACATTAGTATCTAGATCTAACAGTAACACATAAACATATAACATACGCACATACTACCGGTTATCATTAGGAAAATACCACGTAGCTACTCAGATTGGCATTCCTTCCCTTTCCGTCCCATTCTCAGTTTAAGTTGAGGTTTATTTTGAAAATTTACCCGTTTCACTTAAACCTAGCTCTGATACCAACTTGTAAGGCCCCCTTCCCGGGCACCTCACAGTTGGTCATTCATTGCACATAAACATATGTTTACAACTATTTTAAATAGACATTGCAGCGGAAACCTTAGAAAGATACATCTCATTTCATCATAAAAGCTTTTGCAAAGCGATACATCATTAGTCATTTACAAAATAGTCATAAACAGGGACTTTTAGTGGTAAGAGGATTCCTTAAGTAATCCCGTTTATTTGAATCCTCAACAAACACCACTTTTGTTTTCTAAATACATTCAACATTATCTATTACAAAATATTAACAAAGAAATGTCATCCCAAAAGAGCT
>CM044016.1:22028606-22169055 GCA_024085815.1 Flaveria linearis | reverse complement strand
TTTTAGAGGGCTTTGAATATAGGACATCACACGAAGCTAACCTCAAGGTTAATTGGGTTATCATCATCATTTGAACCTCGAATCATAGCTCCTCTGTCGCGGTTTGTTCTTCGCTGGGATTAACTTCAAATTCGAACACAAACGGGTAATTAAATACATGTACATGCTCGTTTCTATATGGGGATCAAAAGCCCCATGATTACAGTTGTTAACAGATTCAAATCGATGTTCAATTTGATCGATTTTGGAACTAGGGTTCATAAGGTTGGGGAAACTCCTGTGAATCTGTTTAAAAGGATTTCGAACCAAGAACCATTGCGGCCTTGTGCCTTTGGTTCACTGGTTCCCATGTTCCATCTCAACATTGAGGTCCCGGGTTCGACCCCGGGCCACCTCATTTAATTTTTTTAAGGCTTTTTAAGCCTCTGAAAAATAAATAAAAATTCTTAAAATTATAAAAATAATTTTTATAACTCTTCTTATTTAAAAGGTAAAAATATTTTCTGTAAATTTATTTAATTAAAAACCTTAATAGTTCTTTTATAAAATAATATTTATAAATATGTTAAATAACAATGTTATAAAAATGACAATAAATTATGGGTAATTATGAAATAATTGAGGAAATCATAGAAATTATACATCTTTTAATTTTACAATTAATTACAAACGCAATTATAGATTATATTTTTATACTTTAATTAAATTATTATTGGATTATGTGTAATCATAATCAATGTTAAATAATATTCATTTCAAAAGATTACAAGAATATAGATATATTTAATCGTGTGCGTCAAACCCAAACCGACTCAAATCCAACCAAATATATCTATTCACGTTGCGCATATATTAAGTCGTAATTACAATCAATAATAGGTATTGCTCGTGTTTGATCGTACATTACCCTTATTCTTTGAAGCTCTTGTTCATTTCATTACATCATTCAAGGTGAGTTTACAGCACCACTTTTACTTTATACTCTTTTTAGGGGAGAGAAACATGTTTTCATAAACGTTACATTACATTGGGTTTTTGTAATACTGCATATACTTGATACTATGGTGTTATACTTTGCCCTTCGGACCGTTAATATGCAAATAGCAAGGTGATTGTTAGTAGATCCACTGGGAGTGACATACCCCACCGGGCTAGTCCACTAGCACAACGTTCGCAAACGGGTGAACATTAGCCTGTTAAAGGTTGTGGTGTGTGATCCACAATCGGGCCTACTTTATTATTTGATACATGTCAGCTCTGTCGCGACTTCATACACATAGTGATCATTATGGACTAGCTACCCATTATATGCTTTAATTACAAATCCGGGAATTTTATTATACTTGACGGATTACATAATTCAGGAATACATACTTGACGGATTACATAATCCGGGATTTTCATACTGACGGATTATATAATCCGGAATTACATACTTGACGGATTACATAATCCGGGATTTTCATACTTGACGGATTACATAATCCGGGAATTACATACTTGACGAATTACATAATCCGGATTTTTCATACTTGACGGACTATATAATCCGGGAATTACATACTTGACGGATTACAATCCGGGATTTTCATACTTGACGGATTACATAATCCGGGTTTTCATACTTGACGGATTCATAATCCGGGAATTACATACTTGACGGATTACATAATCCGGGAATTTCATACTTGACGGATTACATAATCCGGGAATTACATATTTATCGGATTACACAATCCGGGGATTTCATTACTGATAATTACTGTTTTCTGATAAACATGTGAACTCACCAGTCTTGTACTGAGATTTTGCATGTTTCTCTCAGGACATTGATGTGGCACGTCTAGGAGCACAACATCCACTGCATGTCATTCCGCGTTCATCTCAAACTGTTTTCAAGATTTAATTTGCATTTACTTTACTAAATTGGATTGGACGCGTGTTTGCGTGTTCCAAACTACTGTTAAATGTTTTCCTGTTTTCGCTTCCGCACAACTTAAATATATTTGGTTTGTTTCATTAAAATTAAACAACTTATATGATTTGTAGTTATCGAGTCGTTTGGTGTAACTGATGCTTATCTGAGATCCTGGTTGTGTCACACGCCTGACGGTAAACCCCGTACGTGGAAAATGAGGGTGTGACATGCATGCTAGTGGTAAGGTAGACAAGAAGGCCAAAGTTGTGAACCTATCAATGTCGGTTTGATGTGATTAGGCCAGCATGCAATAAACGTGGATGCTATGAATGTGGGTTCTAGACCATTACCATAACGTGTGCCCTCTTGAGTCGAACACCAAGACAGTTGGAAACAATCAGAATTAGGAAATGGCTATAGCCGGGAATTAAGAACAATGAAATTATGGAAATAATTGTCATGTAAATTAAGGGAATATTGTAACACCTAGAAACTTTGTCAGTTAAAAAGAAAAGAGAAGAAAAGAAATAAGAAAAAAGAGAAAAGAAAGATATTTTGTAAGAACAATAAACGAAGTATAAGAGGAGGGGTTTAAAGTGTATAGGACAAAATAGTATTATTATTTTGATTAAAGTGGCATGGCCGCCCATAACTTCTGCACTTCCATTGCTCCGACATTTTTAGAGAGAGAAAGCAGAAAGATCTTTGGTTTATGTAAGGCCCCGTTCCCGGACACCTCACATTGGTCATTCATTACATCATACACTACTATAATATACATTTCATAAGAAAACAACGGAATTTCGTTAGCAAAAGTCATTCTCTATTATTAAAAGATACTGTTGTTAAGCAATACAATTGGTTCAAGTTACAAAAGATTGTTTAATTGCATTACAGAACAACATATCATAACACAGAAATTATGTCAGTCTTTCCCCGCCGAGTGGCTTCACCCTCATGCCTCCTCAGCAACAGTTACTGCCAACAAAATGAATAAAATCAGCGTTGCTGAGTGAGTTCTAGTTTTAAAAGTAATAAAATACCATGTGTAATGTATATATATGAAAATACTCTTTGTATAAAAATACTCTTCTTACTCTTATACGTGAGCACGCATCAACTATACAACAAGGTAATGCTTTCTTCTCTATCTTTCTTTACTGTATTCCTTTGTTCATTTCATACTCTTAACTTTATATTCACTGTCTATGTGGACCAATGAGTAATACCCTAAACTATATGCGTGGGGAAACTGGGTTGGGCCTCTGGTCTATCAAAAGACTATGACTACTGTACATAAGGCTGACCCAGTCACCTAGGGTATGTTGCAAAGGTCTGCCAATCTCAATTGATTGGCCCTGTGTGCATCCTTGGGGTAGCTAACCCGCATCATAGTTGAGCTAACGACAACATGGTCTGCACCTCCAATATGCTTGCAAGACTTTTTAACATTTTAATTAAGTTCCACTTCTCTTTATCATTACTCTTTCACTTTGTTAAGGATAATACTTGCATTTATGATCATATACACACCACATAAGTCACGCAATGATAATTACTATGATCATAGGAACAACTTATAATAATGCAATAATATAGCAATTAAAAACCCTAAACTCAAACTTAGGTCAAACTCTAATGATTCTGTTTTTCTCAAAATTTCAGAAAATGTTCTAAGTGTTCTAGGCGCATGAGCACTATGCAGGCACATGAGGCCTATTTAGGCGCATGGGCACTATTTGGGCGTTTCATCACTTAGGCGTCTGGACCATCTCAGACGCATGGGAACTATTTAGGCGTCTGGGTTGTACTTAGGCGTCTGGGACCAAGTCTTAGACGCATGGGCTACTGTTCAGGTGCATGGGTTTGTACTTAGAAACTCTAAGGCATTTCCTAGACAGTTGGGGCACTGTTTGGGGCTTGGGCCCTGTTTGGGTGTATGGGCTGACTTATAAACTTTCTAAGGCAAATTTTTGCGGTTAGGGTACTGTTTAGGCGGTTAGGCAACCTGTTGAGTGTTTCTATATTCTTTCCAGTCCTAAACATCATATTAGCCTAGTCTAAGTTAAATCTACTATTCTAAGCATAAACTAACACATAAAAATCATAAAATATCAACATACGTGCATGGTTACATACGGGTGTTCAAATAACTTTTGTAAAAATGGTTTTACATACATTTTCAGCCCCAAAGAATGTTTAAAACATGTGAATTACAGGGTCTAGAACACACCTTTTCTACTCTCAAGTCTCAAACTCTAATTCTTGAACTTTCCAAAGAATTCAAACACTTAGAGGGTCTAAAACATGCAAACCCGAACATACAAACACATATAAGCATGTAACCGAGGCAATTGTAGCCAAGAACACTCAAAAACACTAAATCTTACCTTAAATTTGGGTTTCTTCTTGTTCTTCTCCAAGAGTCCTAGAGCTATCTGCTCTTTCTCTCTCTAGAATGTCGAATGAGGATGAAGGGTGCAGGCAACATAGCGGCCATGCCACCTTTTGTACTAAATTATTATAGATTTTTGTACTTTTGCACATTTAACCCCTCATCTTTGGGTTAAATGGCATTTCCACTTTTATTCCTCTTTTTCACAACCTCTTAAAATATCCGGGTGTTACAGTTTAGAGAGAGAAAGCAGCTAAATTCAGTCAAGGTAAGTAAGTTTTAGCATAATTGGGTTGGTTTTGATGAGTTTCGACCATGTAACCGGTTATACATGTTCTTATGTGTTTATATGCATTCGGTTATGTGTTTTTTGGACATGTCTAGGTGTTATGAACTTTTGAAAAGTTCAAGTTGAAGAGTTGAGATTGAAAGCAACTAAGGTGAGTTTCTAGACCCCGTATTTACTTGTTTTTAAAGATTTTAGGGCTGAAAATGCATGTAAAATATTTTTAAAATTTTTGTAAGTATGACCGTATGTATTTATGCTTGTATGTTGGTGTTTTATGGTTATGCATGCTATGTTAAGGCTTAGGATGATAGTAAGAAGCTTAGAACATGTTAAGATGAGATTTGGGTCTGAAAAGTATGTTAGAAACATATAAGTAGGAGGTCATGCGCCCAAACTGGGCCCATGTGCCTGATATTTTTGCCTTAGAATATTTCAAGTATGGTCATGCACCCAAATAGGGCCCATGCGCCTGAAAATTTGACTTAGAAAGTCTAAGTATGTGATGAAGCACCCAAATAGTGCCCATGCACCCAAGAGGCTCATGCATCTAAGTGTTGAAATGCCTAAGTGAGGTTCATGCCTCTGCGTAGTGAGAAACGCCCAAACAGTCCTCATACGCCCAAATAATTCCCATGCGGCCAAACACTTAGAAAATTTTCTAGATTTTAGGAAAGATCATAATTTTAGGGTTTGACCCTAGTTTGACCTATGGACTGTTTTGGCCTATCTTAAGCATGAATAAGTGATGGTATATGGATAAAATATGTATGATAATATGATGAATGTATGATATGCATATGTGTATGATGTGTTATCTTTTGTTGGTTTTCAAACGTATATATTTTATTATAAAATGTTAAGTATTATGTTATGGCTTTACGTAGTATGATGTATGTATGAATGAACATAAAGTATGACGTAAAGTGAAAGATAACAAAGATAAAAAGTGGAATGTAATGAAAGAAAGAATGGATTGCAAGCAAATAGAAAGGAGGTGCACGACCATGTTGTCATTAGCTCAACTATGTGCGGTTTAAATAACCCGAAGGATGCATACAGGGTCAATCATTGAGATTGGCGGGGCCCTTGTGGCATGCCCTAGGTGACTGGGTCAGCTTCATGCACAATGTTCGGGGTCTGTTTGTAGACCTCAGACCTAGCATCAGCTTTGTGCACAATGTTTGGGGTATTGCACATTGCTTCGGATGAAAGGGAGAGATGACTTTCCCTAGGTGACTGAGTCAGCTTCATGCACAATGTTCAGGGTCTATTTGTAGACCTCAGGCCCAGCATTAGCTTCGTGCACAATGTTCAGGATATTGTACATGGATCCGTAAGAAAGTAAAAGATGATGAAAAGTATGAAAAGAAAGTATGTGAATGAAAGTAAAGAATGACGAAAAGTACGAAATAAAAGAATGTGAATGAAAGTAAAGATAGTGAAAAGCACAAAATGAAAGTTTGTATACCGAAAGCGAATATTAATGAAAAGAATGGAAGGAAGGTATGTATAAGATGATAAAAGATAGTAATTAAAGTATGAAAGAAAGAAATAAACAATGAATATTGTTTGAATGTACGTATAATGGGTGCTTGTATACGAAAGTAAAGTATTTTATGAATGTATATCTCGCATATAAAACACACAAGGTATTTTAATACTTATAAAACTAGAGCCCACTCAGCAACGCTGACTTTTATGCATTTTCAGTTGGCAGGTGATGTTGTTGAGGATGGCACAAGGGGAGGCTACTCGGCAGGGAAAGACTGGCATCCATTCACGCATGTTATTATTGGTTTTTTGTAATGCAATTAACGGATGTTTTCTTTTGTAACTAAACAATGTTGTATTGCATAACAACAGTAATTTATTAATGAAATTAATGGGCTTTTATTAATATAATTCCGTTGTAATGTTTTATGAAATGTATATTATTATGTACGTTTAGTGCTATGAATGACCAACTGTGAGGTCTCCGGGAACGGGGCCTTACAATTATATCACATGGTCATACATTGTGATTGGAGCAAATGACGCTCGTCAAGACCCAAATGTTATTTACAGGCATATATCTTGTCATCAATCAATAGGCATCTATTTGATAATGGGGTAGAAGATAACTTCAATTTTTCCAAATTCACTCCTTTACTTGACATGAACCCCAGTTTCTTAGAAATTAGTTACTCGATTGAGATGGCAATGGTAATAATTAGAGGTTGTATAGAAGTACAAGAAGATCATGTCCTTGACATAAACTTAATACCATTTGGATTGATCATCAAAACACGAAGCTGGGATAGTCCATCGGAGAAAGTGGTATGTAATTCTCTATCAAGTGGCAAAATGCTTAACATTCAAGGAGAACAACCTGGAATGCATTTTAGAGCCATTTATTCCTGAAGATTTTTGATGCCTAAAGAAGAGGTGTTATGCATTTCTAGCACGTGTGGTAGGAAGATGATAGAAGAAAGAAAGTTGAAAGAGTTCCTATTGTACGAGATTTCCAGAGGATTTTCCTAATGACTTATCAGGGTTGCCCCCTCCTCGTCAAGTAGAATTACATAATGATTTGATCCTTGGAGCAACTCCTATTGCAAAGACATCCTATTGGTTAGCACTATCGGAAATGCAAGAATTATCAAGTCAACGACAAGAGCTCTTGGATAAAAGTTTTATTCGACCTAGTCACTAGTTGTGGGGAGCACCGGCCTTGTTGGTTGAAAAGAAGGATTGGTCGTTCGGTTCTACGTAGATTATCGAAACTTAAACAAGGCATATTTATGCAAACTGGCATAAAGCATTCAAAGGTGATGATTTGAAGGGGGTTTCCGGAAAGCTATTTGGGCCTATTATGAGGCTGACTACAAATAGACAATTGAGGAGATGAAACAATTATTATTTGATTCAGTAGGAAAATTCATAAAACAAGGTCCTAGATGCCTTTGTAGGTGTTTTATTGACTTCCACATAAAATGTGATGTTACAGTAAACAACATGGCATAAACCTTCAACATGTACATCATTCAATCCAGATCAAACCAATTATCAACATGTTGGAGAATATAAGGGTTTCCATAATGACTAGGCTAACTAAATGCCAAGATAGATGATAGACAAATATGTGAGAGTGTGCCCTCGGATCGAGTTAAAGCTTGATAAAGAGAAACATAGGGATTACAGATGTGAAGTGTACCCATCATCATTGCATGTATTTCAAGTAAGGGAATTTGATGATGTTTCTGTGGACTTGAATAACAAAAAATACACATGTGAAATTGGGATTTAACAGGTATACCATGTAAGAATTTGTGTGTAGTGGTTGGGTTTCTAAACAAGAACGCTGAGGACTTTGTTGATGGTTGTTACCTCAAGGAAAAATACATGCAGTCATATGAATTCACAATCCTCCTCTTCCTAGTGACAAGTACTGGCCTTCTTTAATTATCCTATGGATCCACCTCTAATTAAAGTTGCTCCTTGCACAGCAATAAAGAATATAAAGAGAGATTAAGATGAAGATCCTAAAAGGCCAGACAAATTAACAAAGCATGGGGCTATAATATCTTGTAGCATTTATGAGGGAAGGGGCCACAACAAGGAAATGCACTCAAAAGGGTAAAGGACCTGCACCCAAAAGATTAATGGGGAGGCCAAAAGAAGATGGTTAGAGGGTAGGTTGCATTATGGGATATCAAGCTTGGTATCATACTTTTGAAGTAGTTAATTAGTTTATGTTATGGATTTAGTAACTTAAACTTTTGTCTTATGTTTTTGGAAGTATTTAGTATGACGGTGAAATATTATATATGGATGTATGCTTTTGGAAGTACTTTGTCTAATAGGATGTTATATATTATCTTGCGAAGGTGAATTACATCATCTAACAAGTATCATTAAAAACCATGATTGATAACAATTTCATTAACATCAATTTCATTAACAACCATGGTGACATGATCAAGACAAATGTTTACAAATTTTCATGAACAACCATGATTAACATTAGATCACACAAAAAAATCCACCATATTGAAATGAAAAATGTTACTAAATCTAAAACATATCTATTGTAAGATCAAGAGGTTTATCTTATTAGCTAATGCTAACCAAAGATCTCTTAAGCATGCACTAAAGTGCAAGGAAGTACTTCGGAAGATTTGAGAATAAACAAAGGTAATAACTGAGTGTCAAATCTTTTGAAGCCAAGACAGAAATCTTCCGAATCCAAAAGTGAAGTCTTTCGAATCTTGAAGACAAAGTCTTTCAAAGCTTAAAGATTGAACTCTTCCAAAGACTAAGAAGACATGTGTCTGTTAACACACTTTTGGCCAAAGCATAAGATCTTTTCGCTATCAGCTCTGAAGACACACCAACTTATATAAGTTGGTGATTACCTTTTTACTTTTGTCAACTGTACATTATGGTATTTTAAATAGTAACTTCCTAGTTTAGTACTTTTTTCCTTCTTGTAATACAATAGGATGTGAGCTATAGCATGTCCTAGTCACATGTCAAAAGATACCTTTTTATTTTACATTAGTCTTGTTGTCTAGATTAGTGTCGAGCTGACCTTCAAAGTATGGTCGACTGTAGGATGTAGTATAAAGTCTCTCATGTATTAGTCTTAAAAAAATAGAAGCTTTATAACACTTGTAAAATACTTGAGAACAATATACATTATCCTTGAAAACCAATCTTTGTGTTCTTGAGTGATCTTTCTTGTTTGTTCATTGTTTCTTTGTCGGGTTCCCTATTTGATCTAGTAAGTGTGTTCAGCTTATGATCTCCAACTGTGAAACTATTGTGAACCATTACACGGTCTTGCATCTATTCTTCCACTTGGACTTTCTCAATGAGAGCTACTATTTTAAATCTTTGCCCTCTTCTTTCAACATCATATTCTATGAATCCACATTATGTATCTTGATATCTTCATATATTCCACTACATTTGGAATGTCCTTGTTCTTTAAGCATGTTATCAGCATCTTCTTTCTACATGAATAATTGACAGTCTATTCTCTACATAAAACACAAATTCACATTCAGGTTTCAAATAGACACTCAAAAGTAAATAATGAAAAGGGGTAACTGATGGACGGTTGATTTACAAGTGCCAATGATATCTAATTATCTACTTTATATTTAATTGGTTCGCTTTAAAATTTGAAATTTTTAGGAGACTACAAGTTATAAAGATATATTTTGACTAAACTTGAGACAATTAAATAATTAAATTATTTATCTTAAATATATAAATCATAAAATAGATCAATATAACAAATATGCTTGAATTAAATGTTTTGAATTAAATAATTTGTTTAGTTATTATTTGAATGCAGGTAACCATTGAAAGTAAAAATATCTAAAAGTATGAAATGGATGTAAAGTCATTTGAACAAGTGAGATGCATTCAAAGGGTGAGTAAAGAAAAAAAATCAGTGTTCATAAAAGGCCCATAACGCACATGTGAAAAATAAATTAGCCACAAAATAAAGGAGCTTATGAAATTTTGATGGGCCGATTGGAGTGATTCTTGGGTTCGCATAAGGCCCACACACAAAACACAAGATTGAAAGGATTAAAAAAAGAACCGATGACAGAAGGTTTTGGATGCTGACGAGTCGCACAAAACAATCAACCACGTCAACATTCAAAGATCTGATTACAAGTATAAGCGGATAATCTTCTTGTGATCTACTTCGGGTAACAGGTTTTATCTGATTAGGTTCTTGTTTATGTTCAACTTGTGTTGGGATTAAACTTTAGAACCCGTTAGGTTCTTTTATAAGTTTAACTTGTGTTTTGGTTATTTAGAGAATTGTCTTGATTAACTTTTATTTGAATGCCATATAATCTTGCGCGAATTATATGGTTGCAAAGTTTTGGTTACTAATTAAATTGGTATTGTGTACGAAGACCCATTAAGTCTTGGTTATCAATATCACTTAATCATTTCACGTATAGAATCCCCGTTAAGGATTTTCCATCAAGTTGGACTAAACAATTACCAAAAACCAAACCTTGATCCCTAGGTGGATTACTTTTCTCATAATTGTCTTCCTAATTAATTTCCATTATTAAATAATCAAACGAATCGTGTAACATTAATTATGTATTCTCCTCGTGATACGATACCTGAATTAACCTAGCTGCCTAGGTTGATTAGGTGTTTGCATGACCCCAGCAACAAGTCATCAAAATGGTGACGTTGCCGGGGAGCTAGTGCGCTTAGTGTTTTTGACTTGATTGGTTATTTTTTTCTAGTATTTTCTAAGTTTCAAAATAAAAAAAAAGTAAAAATAAATAAATAAATAAATAAATCCAAAAAAGTATTTATATTTCTTAGTTTGTTTCATTTGTTCGTTGTATTCTAGTTGTTTTTTTTGTAGGGTAATTTCTTTACAGGTTTAGTAAAAATATGGATTGGGATTATGATTATGATGATGATTACGATCCGTGTATTTGTTATGGGAGTGATTGTCACTGGGTTCAAGATTGTTATTGTTTGAGAGCAAATATGGAAACATAAAGAGAGGATGTTCTAAATATAGGAGGCAAAAAGGATATCTGAGAGCAGATTATAAAGATTAAGAGACACCCTCATATTATTCACACTCTAAACCACCTCCATCATCAAATTATCAAGAATATTATCATACAGACATGGATTACCACTATACCCAAGAGCAGAATTTTACCAACTATGAACCTCAGATGCCATATTTCTCAGGTTATCAAGAGGAAACGATGACTACTCTTACGAATTCCCTCAGTCTGCATATGAGTAGCCTCAAGATTCAATGAATTCTAAGCTTGATGAAATTATAAACATGATGGTGGAAATGAAGAATGAGGACAAGGTAAGAGACAAAACATTCGAGGCTTTAGTTAAACAGGTTGGCCAACTTGTTGAGGATGTGGCCAAACTTAAACGAGAGCAAGGCGAGTTGACTAGTGATATTTTGGTTGATAGTGAAGAGGTGGAAGAGGTTTTGGGTATTCCTGAGCTTGAATCTAATTGTTTACAGTTAGTTGAAATGATAACCTCTTTGGAGGATTCAAAGCCGAATGTAGATCTAGTATATCCCGAGCCCTCTCCATTGCTTACTACTCTAACCACCAAAGTTGGGAAAGAATATTTAAAGACAAAGATGAAAAAGGTAACACCAATAGATATTGGATGAGTTTTCAAGAAGTGGCTCCTTAATAACGACTTTACTTACATGTCAATTATTGGGAAATTATTATTGAAATGACATGTCAACTACCGAGCATTTGTTAGAAATTCGGTAGGCAAATGTTCACTTAAACCACCATAACGCATATCAGGTACGGTCTGGCTGAAGACCTTAAACTTAACGGTTTCCGGGAGGCAACTCAGAGAACTTTATGAGCATGTTCACTAGAAACCCTCACGAGACTTCCCTCGTTCACTCGGGCCTACCAAGGGGTTTAAAGGGCTTGTTGTATACGCTAAATGCAACCGTGATTCCTACGAAAGAGAGTTTAGGATTTCATATATATATTTTTTTTGTAATTTATTATTTATTTTCAAAATTAATTATTTTAGAGAATCCAAACTAAAATATTTCAATAGGGACAATGCAGTGATTTAAGTTGGGGAATAGGATACAATTTTGTTTTGAAATGATGGTTTTGGACTTGAATGAAAAATTTTGCAAAGCTTTTAAAATATGACATGTTAATGCATGTCGTGAGAAGTTTGGCTCTACACTATTTTTATAAGATTTTGCAGTCTAGTGAGATAAGACTTTGAATGTCGTCGCCAATCATCAAGGATATTGTCACAACAACTCGATCAGGTGAACTCGTTCCTTTTATGAATTCTTTGAACTTAATTCATTTAATTGTTTTGCATGTTATTTTTAATTCATTTGTATATTTTTGCGTTTGTTACATTTTCTTTTGAAAATAAAAATAAAATAAATTAATAAACCCGATTGTGTCAATACCCTTGAAATAAAAAATTCAATATCCCTTGAAGACGTATGACTGGGTCCGAGATGGGAATCTCAGTTGTTGTGACTTCAACTAGGATTGAATATGATGATTGAATCAATGATTAAATAGCGGAAATATAGAATCAATGAACATAAAATGCTAAAAATACTAATAAATGCTTTGTATATTGATATTGGTGAGCAAGATACAAAGTGTACTAGGTTTTTACAGCACAAAACAGTAACTTGAATAATAAGAAACTTGGAAATTGAAACTTACAAAATAGTGTATACTATTCTATTTACAGGCTGATACAATGCATGTACAAAATGACTAAACTACCCTGACAACTACACATCAGAATACTAGTTTAAGTACAAAAGGTAATCAACATTTGTAAGTATTCATCCGCACTAACTAATGCGGATGTGTTGATCTTCATCAGTATTTCTTCTGTTTGAGCTTCCACATTAAGTACGTCATCAACATTGACTAATGCGAAAGAACAAATACTTAAGCGCATTTGGTTCTACACATCCGCATTAGTAAATGCGGATGAACAAATACTTGACCGTACTTGTTCTTTGGTCATCCGCATTGACTAATGTGGATAGCCGACACTTGTCTTTATTTTTCTATTTTCTACACCCGAATTACTTCTTGGACTTGTGGGAGATTCCAACCAGAACAACCTTCAACCACCTCTTGAATTGGAATGTATGATCCTTTCAGGGTCCAACAATACTCCCACTAAGGATTATACAACCTATGTACTTCAAGGGTTTGAGGGTGGTGGAGGTCGTGAAGATTCTGGTGGTTCTTCAAGTGTAGGTGCTTGCCTTTCTTGGACCGTTAATGGAGTTGGTGCAGGTTCAGGCACAGGAACTTGTTGAGGTTCAGCCAATGAAGAATCCAGTATAGCCTTGATCATATTTGAGAAGTCTCTGGCTTCATTCATCTTGTCTCGACTAAGGACATAGATATTTGTCTGGCCCATAGTATGAACAGCCTGAATATAGGCATTTACCTCAGAGATATGGGTTCCTACATAGATGTGACATCCGTCACCAAATGGTCTGTCATTTAACCTGGATTCCGCTAACATTTCTTTGATTGTTCATTCCTCACCTTTATAAATTATTCGTGTGGATATTATACTTGCGTTATCATCTTTTACACTTATGTTCACATCGTTAGCGTTATATCCTTAAAACCTTTACAATTGTCCTTATCGTTATCATTAAATATACCATTTTTATATATTATTATTGTCATTAATAAAACCATTTTTAAGTTACAAATATCATTATTTGCACTTTGATCCTTAATATAACTAGCCGATTAAGGTCGTTTTTAACTGAAACAAACTTGGGAACTCGGGGGCTAAGTGCAGGGACCAATATGACATTTTGCCAAACTAGGGCTGGGTATATAAACCCCATTTCTAGCCCTAGCCCCCATTTCACCTCCTTCATCTTCATCTTCTTCTTCTTCCATTTTTCTCCTCCTCCTTGCACCGAACCGCCCCGTTTCTTTGCGTTTTCACCAGCAAAGCCTCAGCTATAGCTGAGACTACTCCTTTCTTGCAGGTAGACGAACTTGGTCGTCCCTCTTCTTGCTTGTTTACTGCTGCACTTTTAGGGTTTGGGGTGCTCGGGGCCAACCCGAGCACATGAGGTCGCGTGGGTGCGTGTGTTGCCTTTCTGCGTGTTCTTCTTGTTTGTACATGTTTGAAATGTGTTTTTGGAAGTCCTTGAGGTGTAAAACTCATGCACGGAGCAACCGAAGGCTGCTCTGCACTTCTACAGTCGCGATTCTTCTGTTCTGGCGACTAGGTCTGCCGTGTGACTGAGCCGTGCGACTGGGTGTGTCACGCGACTGAGTGACAGACTGGTATCAGAGCCATTCGTTATAGAGAATTAGGCAAAATCACTTGACCTAGACTATAACCTAGGAACCTTTATGTAGAATGCATGCTAGGATTGGCCTGCATCTGATATTACATGTACGTTCCTCTATACTTGCTTTTTTATCTCTATGTCTTGTTATCTGACCATCCTGAGGAAGGCACTATTACTTTTACTCTTTCCTCACGGGATGCCTTCTATTGGAATCTTCCATTCCTATGTGCGCCGCATTATAATGCTAGGTTGGGATACCCAACATGAAGGGATCTTCACAGATCACGCGAAGCGTTGATCTCGGATATTGAGTCCGACCCTGAGATAGTTATGCCTGAAGTCTCGAAAGAAGAAGGTATAGGCAACTTTTGTAGACCAATTGTGATTGTGAGCTTGGATTCTATTTGTTATGATGGACTATATTGGAATACTATTGATTCATGGACATGAGAACTTACATGATCTGCGCGTGATGAATGGTGTCGATACTATGATGTTAACATGGGTAGGTGAAGCTGAGGGGGACCATGCAAGGCAAATTACCATTACGGGTGCACACGTAATTGCAATTTGTAGTGCATGTGAAGCCTGGCTAATCTTACCATGAGGTAACGATCGTGGTAGTACAAGTCTCCCATTCTATACCTTAGGACACTAGAATCATAATTCTAGTAAGACTTTGTTAATGATTACAAAACATTCATAACCTCTACTATTACTTAAGTCCTGTTCTACTTGGAGCCTTCATGGGATTTCAATTATGATATTAGTCATATTCCCTATGAAACATTACTATGTCTAGCATTTCAGTAACTATGGAACTGATTAAATGCTTAGAATGAAAGTGGATTTCAAAGAAATGTAAAAGTGATGATACTCCCTACACATACATTACGTTGTTCATTGGGATGATGTTAAGGAAAATCGGATGTCATGTAACCGGTCTAAGCATCGTTCTCGGTATATCGGGTTGTGGTGGGAACGCTGCGGGGAACCCTATATATAAGCATCATCGATATACCAAGAATGTGCTTGAACTGGGCTACGTGATGATCTTGATTGACTGGAGCATGAAATGACAGAACTTGATAGTGGAATTAAATGTGTATCTTAAAGTGACTAAAGTTTACATGTTTCTTCATTTATTATTAGAAGATGCCGCCTCAAAGAGTCACCCAGTACAAATCACGAAGGTGAGACCCCACGGGGCAGAGGTAGAGGTAGGCCACCAAGAACAGGTGGTGGTCCCGCTGGCAGTAATCAGGGAACTGAAAACCCGATATAGCTGCTATGATTGCTCAGCAGCTAGCTGCACTGATTCCAACGATAGTGACTCAAGTGAGCGACACTCTTCTGAATCATAACCTCCATGGGGATAACGATACTAACATTAAGCATAACCAAGGAACAGGGGAAGATACTGCGAATGGTGGAACAGCTGGCAATGAAACTGGGATTGTTAATACTAGGTGGGGATGTTCTTACAAGGAGTTTGTGGCCTGTAAACCAAAGGAATTTGATGGGAAAGGTGGAGCGATAGCTCTAACAAGGTGGCTTGAGAAGATCGAGACAGTGACCGATATCAGCGAGTGCCTCGACAGCCAGAAAATTAAGTATGCCACGTGTTCACTACAGGGCAAAGCACTAACTTGGTGGAACACACAGATTCAAGCAAGGGGAAGAGAATCAGCAATGCAGATGACTTGGGATGAGTTTAAAGCATTGATCACCGAAGAATACTGTCCACTCAATGAGATGAAGAAATTGGAGCAGGAGTTCTGGAAACATGTTATGGTGGGAGCTGGGCATGCAGCATACACTGATCGTTTTCATGAGTTGGCAAGACTGGTTCCACACCTGGTGACTCCAGAATCCAAGAGGAATGAAAGGTACATCTGGGGACTTGTGCCATAAATCCGGGCAATGGTGACAGCAGCAGCCCCTCCTACTATCCAGAGGGCAATTCTGAAGGCTGGTACATTAACAGATGAGATGGTGAGAACTGGAGTTCTAGGGAAGGAGCCGAAAAGGAAGGATGTTGGAGTAGCGAGCAGGCCGAGTACCAGGAAATTCGATAAAAGGGCCAAGACAACAAGAATTTTGTGGTCGTGACACAAGATAAGAGGGAATACGTCGGGCTGCACCCCAAATGTGATAGGTGTAACTTCCATCTTCCCCTAGCGATGCAGTGCCGGGTGTGTGTAAACTGTAGACTCCCGGGGCATCTGGCGAAAGACTGTAGAGTAGCGCCGAATCTGGTTGCACCGGTCAACACGATTAACCCGCAGGGAATGCTAGGGTTTGCTATGAGTGTGGAAGCCTGGGTCACTACCGAAACATGTGCCCCAGACTGAATCGGGCGCCGGGTCAACAAGGAAACAACCAACCACAAGTGATGGCCATAGCTGGTAATCAAGGCCAAGGAAATCAAGGAAATGCTGCCAAAGGACGTGCGTTCGTCATCGGAGCAAATGACGCCCGTCAGGACCCGAATGTCGTTACGCGTACGTACTTGCTCAATCACCACTTCGCATCTATATTGTTTGATACTGGAGCAGACAATAGTTTTATATCCTCTGAATTTGCTCACATGCTTGACTTGAACCCTAGTAGGCTAGAAACTAGCTACTCCGTAGAAATGGCCAACGGTAAAATTGTACAGGCTGATGAGATTATTAGAAAGTGCTCGATGATATTGGAAAACCATGCTTCGATATAGACTTAATACCTTTTGAGCTGGGAAGTTTCGATTTGATTGTGGGAATGGATTGGTTGTCGAAACACGGAGCTGAGATTGTCTGTCATTTAACGTGGATTCCGCTAACATTTCTTTGAATGTTCATTCCTCACCTTTATAAACTATTCGTGTGGATATTATACTTGCGTTATCATCTTTTACACTTGTGTTCACATCGTTAGCGTTATATCCTTAAAACCTTTACAATTGTCCTTATCGTTATCATTAAATATACCATTTTTATATATTATTATTGTCATTAATAAAACCATTTTTAAGTTACAAATATCATTATTTGCACTTTGATCGTTAATATAACTAGCCAATTAAGGTCGTTTTTAACCGAAACAAACTTGGGAACTCGGGGGCTAAGTGCAGGGACCAAATGTGACTTTTTGCCAAACTAGGGCTGGGTATATAAACTCCATTTCCAGCCCTAGCCCCCATTTCACCTCCTTCGTCTTCATCTTCTTCTTCTTCCACTTTTCTCCTGCTCCTTGCACCGAACCGCCCCGTTTCTCGCGTTTTCACCAGCAAAGCCTCGGATACAGCTGAGACTACTCCTTTCTTGCAGGTAGACGAACTTGGTCGTCCCTCTTCTTGCTTGTTTACTGCTGCACTTTTAGGGCTTCGGGTGCTCGGGGCCAACCCGAGCACATGAGGTCGCGTGGGTGCTTGTGTTGCCTTTCTGCGTGTTCTTCTTGTTTGTACATGTTTGAAATGTGTTTCTGGAATCCTTAAGGTGTAAAACTCATGCACGGAGCAACCGAAGGCTGCTCTGCACTTCTGCAGTCGTGATTCTGCGGTTCTGGCGACTGGGTCTGCCGTGCGACTGAGCCGTGCGACTGGGTGTGTCACGCGACTGAGTCGTGCGACTGTGTCTATCGTGCGACAGAGTTATGCGAATGAGTGTATTCATGCGATTGAGTCTATGGGGATGAATGTGTGCGATTGTGCGTGTATCGCACGACTGAATGCCTAGTCGCACGAATGGAGGTTCGGTCGTACGAATGAAGCTAATTCAGACGAATGAAGGTTGATTCGTGCGTATGGATGTTGACTCGTGCGATTGGGTGCTGTGTGGTACGACTGAATGCTGAGTCGCGCAAATGAAGGTTCAATCGTACGAATGAAGCTGATTCGTACGAATGAAGGTTCAATCGCACGAATGAAGTTGATTTGTACGAATGAAGGTTGATTCGTGCGGATGGAGTGTTGAGTCGTGCATCTGGTCCTGTCGTGCGATTGGAGTTGTTGTGTGTGAGTTTCTTCTTGTGTGTGGTGTGTGTTTGTCGTGTGATGTTAAGGTGACATCGACAAGAGTACCGTTGCTAATGACAATCTTTAAAATTGACACTATCAAACTTATTAATGTTATTCCAAATCAAATCAACATAATATTTTACAATTATCAACAATCGATTTGCAACGCTAATATTGCTAAGTATTTCTCTAATAACAATGACAATTTTACAAAATATCATCGGCAATGGCAACGATTTCTAGTACTTGGATCTACATAAGATCTAATACTTATGTCTGTTTGTGTGTGTTACACGTGACCGAACCAATGCAACCCGAACCAACCGAACGTTATTACTTACTTTATACGTATCATTGATGCTTAACAATAATTGTCAATAGGTGTTTGACCGTTTACTACATACAACATTTGGAAACTTGATCATTCACACTTACCACTTAACAAGTGAGTTTCGTGGCCCCTTTTTTATGCTTATTCAATACTTCAATTATTTACAAACATGGGGGAAAAGTATGCTCACCCATTTTCATGCTGTACAACTTACATACTTGGAATCAACGTGTTACTGTTTTGTGAGTACCTATCTGATACATACATTAGTCGCTGTGTGGTACTTTCTTTACAACCATTTAATTCCGGTGTTGGAACCGACGGATAGGTATTGGTAGTACTACTGGGTTGACACCCCCACCCTTGTTTGTTGGTATACTAGTTGATACCAACAGTGGCCAGGAACGGGCCCTTGGGTGAATATATTCCGACAAGTTGTTGTGTGTACGTCATTAGGTTTGGTTATAAAGCTCATTTTTATGTGATTTTGCTTACTTATAATTGTATACACGGTATTCCACAAAACGATTATGCAGCATCAATTTACTTACTATTTAAACCTGCGAGCTCACCAACAATTTTGTTGATCATTTTGAGCATATCTTTTCAGGTGACAATGCTAATTAAAGATCTAGGTGTGCTGCCTTAGTGGAGACCCTAGGATGCATTTTTGAGACTAAACATACTTGACAACCATTCATTTTGAATCATTATTGTAGTCTATTAAACAAGCTTTATACTTTTGATACTTGTTCCCAGGTTGTGGGAATTACATTACATTACAATGTTATCATCTTTGCTTATGTGAATCATTTAACATATCATGCTTATGGCTATGTTGTCGTGAATATTGACTAAACATGACACAAGTCTCCATTTGTGTCGGGTGTCGTCATGACACGCTTGTCATCATTGTTTGTATCGCTTCTCTAATGCTTACCATGTGTTATGACGATCCCTTCTCGTTACATCCCCGTGTTTCCATTCTCAGCGGGGGTGTGACAACAGATACAGTGGAAAGCCCATCTCTGTGGATCAGTAAAGATCCATCAGCATCTATCTCCAGCTTCACTATGCTTCCCAGCTGGAGATTAACTCTCTTTTGCTTTCTTTGTTCTTTCTTTTTGTTGATTCTGTCATAGGCTATATTCAGAATCTTGATGCATTTCAAAAAGAAATACATATCAGCTTCTCCAAGCTTGATACCTTTTTCTCTAAAGTGTCTTGTGAATATGTAGTGGATGTCGGATTCATCTAACAATCTTACCTCATATCCACTAAATAGCCCAATTTCGGATCCTTCTTTTCCTCCCCACTTTTGTTCAATTACCAACTCATAAGTTTTCTCATCATAGAACACATTTGAGATTGGTTTGGACTTGTGGGTTCCAGCAACCATCTTTCTTTTTAATGATTCAGTTGGTTTTGCATTCAACTCTGAAAATACCAACTCTTCAGTGCCTTTTGTCTTCTTTTTCTTTCAAGATGATTGTTGAAAGATTTGTCTTTCCTTATGCATATTTCTTTTAGAGATTTGAAGTTGTTTGCTTTCTTGAACATTTCCATAATATCTTTAAACTCATATCCTCTATACATAGCATGATGATTAATCAATTCTAGCTCAGCAAATTCTTTCAGATCATGAATCTGCAAGGAGTTCACCAGAGTCGTATACTCTGTGAAGAACTGAACTAGCCCTGTGATCATTTTCACCATGAACATGTTCCAATCACTGTCATACTTCAAGGGAATTATTTTCACATCTACTTTGCCTTCTGGAGCAAACACACCCCTAATCATCTCTGAAGTAGTTAACCCTTCATGCAACTTCAATTGATAGGGTTCAATAAACCATTTAGGATTTTTGTATAGCATAGGTGCCAAGACATCATGGTCTTTGGTAGTGAGTTAGACATCTTGAGCTGATATTCTAGTTCTGGGCATCCTCCCTATAACCTTTTTTTCAATAGTCTTACTCTTTCTTTCTTTTCTTTGACTATCTTAAGGATAGTAGCTCTTAGGGAATTTGTTTTCATATTACCCAGCTTTCTTCTAGTGAATACTTGATTAGAAAGGTAATCCTTTATTTCCTTGTCTGTCATGCTATAGGGATCTGGGTAGTGAGATAGAGGCACCAGAGGCTGTTAAGACTATTTTAGAGTGGATGAGATTCAAGACCTAACTGTCTTCTTTTCATACTCAGCCACATAAGTAGGGTCAAGAAGTTTGTGCATCTTATTAACTTCTTCTACCATTCCCTCATATGACATCCAAAAACTTCATCAGATCATAATCGTGGTTGACCAAATACATGGCTTTAACCATAAGATCATCAGTTTGTGCCTTCTCCACCATCTCTTTAACACATGACTCAACCTTTACAGGGTTATCCCTAAACAAAGGGTCATCAATCAAGCTTTCATGGTATCCCTCCTTCTTCTAGGATAATCACCTCAGTCTTCTTCTTTAATTGTTCCTCAGCCTTCTCATACTAACCCAAAAATTAAGCAATAGCAGAAACGCTTCTTGGATCATCCTTTGTTTCTTTGGAGCTGGTTCCTCTTCTATCATAGGCATTTTGCCTTTGGCCTTTTCAGTTAAGTACTTTCTCTTTCTGGAGTATGTATGCATACGAGGACCAGAAGAAGACAGTACAGAGGATTCAGCTTCCTGTTGCTTCTTTTCTTTTTCAAGCTTTTTAGATTCTTCTATCTCTCTAAGCTCTTCACATAGTGTCACTATGAGTTCCCTTTGTTCATCAATCAATGAGATTATAGGAACAAGCTGTAAGCTTAGCTCTTCTTCTAAAGGCACAGGGTTATGGGGAATCACCACTATTGGTTCAACTGGAGCTCCAAGATCTCTAACAACACCTTAGAAGTCTTCATCAATAAACTCTCTAAAAGAGTAGATGTCTAAGTCTTCAATCATTTCTTTCATCTCAAACTCCTCATCAAGTCTTTCTTCATCAGTTTGACCAGAATAGACTACCATGGCCATGATTTTCTCTTCCTCCCTAACCTCACTGGGTTGTGATTGATGAACTATTTTAGTAATTTTTTGTGTCTTTGATGGAGCCGAGGCATCATCATCATCATTGCTCTGACCAGAGACATTTTCATCTCGTTTTGATTCTTTTTCTTTTTCAGCATCATCATCCTTGTCTTTATTAGTTTATCATCACTCTTCTCATCCTTTCTTTGGCTAATTCTTCTTTAATCTTAATTAACATCTCCAGTTCAGAAATCCTTTTTGTTAAAGCTTCTATCTATCTATGTAGCTTAGATATAATATCAGTTTGGACATCAAGGATATTCTTTTGTTATTCCATTGTAAGAGTTTGAATGGTTACAGCATCCAAGTGTCCACTGATTTCTTGTTTGGCCTGTTCTAGGGCTGCTTTAAGTCTATAAATCTATTTTTCCTTTTCTTCTTTATCAGACTGATATTTGGCTTTCAGCTCTTTTAATTTGTTCACCTTCTCATCAAGCTCAAGAAGTCTGTCTTTTATGATACCGGACCTTCTATCCAAAAGTTTCTCCATTCTGCTACTTTTAGTAATAGCTCAGAAATCATTTCATCCTTGGCATCAGGACGATTAACTTCAGGTTCTGCAAAAGCTTTCTTAAGCACAGGCCTCTGAGTGTACTTGTCTCTCAGGCCTTTGAAAATCTGGATGATGCTCCTCCTCATGGATACATCAAGAACATGTTCTTCCTTCTTGAATGTTGGAGACCATGCCATTGAACACATAAGCAGACATTTTGAATTATCTGTTAGTGCATAAGGCACAAATAGCTGATGATGTAGTGATGGGGATGTCATTCCAACCAGTCTTCCTCTTTGAAAGGCAATGTTGGAATAGATGAATCAAGAATCTCCATTACAAGTCAACTAGCCCCTTGACAATCTGTTTCCCTCAAAGCCCTTTCATAACCAATGTTGGAAAAGAAGGTCATGATGTCATCTTCTTTAAGTTATTAAGGAAAGTTAGCATCATCCCCAAACTATAGACATTGTCTCATAGTTTGTTCAGAGATGGCTAATGTGTGATCATTAGTTATCCTTCCTGACATGGTCCTCACACCATCTACTTCAGTTACTTCAGTTGTTCCCCAGAATGGCCTAATGAAGTTCTCATAGATAATAGGTCTAACTGTGATTGCATGTGCTACCCTTGTTGTGGATATAAATCTGATAATGTCTCTCAGACCTTCAGATTCTGGCACCTCTAGATCAAGATATCCACTAAAATTATGGAGCTTGCTGCAAGTGAGGTTTGCCATAGATTCTGCAATAGAGACACATGTGTTAGTAATTTACAAACAATTATCAAATTACACAACTTAGATCATGTTTGACTTTTTTTAGTTTGACTTTCTTAGGTCAAAATTGAGAGTTCAATTGTTACTATTGTATAGGAATTTGACCTATCTTTGATTTGTGATGTCTAACCATTTGTATTATGTTTTATACTTGTTTTCAATCATATTTACTGTTTTTAACATCTTTTTACACTTATACAATGGATTTGACCGCAAAATTGTCAAATCTCGGTTCCCCTGTTCATCGTGATAAACCTAGGGTTTGTAAATCGGTTGTTCTTTGTTGTTCACATTAACATCTGTTTCATTGAACTCGAAAATGCCTTTGAAATCTTTTTATCATGGTTAATTTTATGAATTTTGCTTAACCTAGGGTTTTATGTTTATCACTAGTTCGGTATTCAGAGTTTACAAATCCATCAAGAATCACCTTGTTTCGATACTACTTTGGCTAAGAATCAAAATATAGATCAAATGGAGTTGGATGAACAATCGACACACAAGCTTAGAGATGGTTTTGTTGATTGATGATTATCACTGAGAATACGCTCATCGCACTATAGGTTAACTCAACTTTTAAAAGTATTAAGTGACTCTCTTTAATGTGCTTAAATAGTTGATTTAATGACTTCTCAAACTTTGCAAGTGTATGAACAAATGCGGAAGTTTTAATTTTTTATACTGTAGCAAATGTGGAAGTTTTTGACTTGTATGCATTTGTGTACTGTGGTAAATGCGGAAGCACAAAACTTGCTAGCATTTGACTCTGTAACAAATGCGGAAGAACATTTGGACTTGTCCGCATTTACATCCGAAGCATGTTTGCTGCAACACGTGCAAAAGAATAATTTATTTGTCCATATTTCTTAGACACTTGTCCACGTTAGTTAATGCTGATGGATGTTAGTTTTATGTTCTTTGCTTTATCCATCCACATTAACAGATGTTCAAACACTTAATGTGACAGAAGAGTGTGAGCACATGCTTTGTTTTTTAAACATAAACACAACATTGTCATCCGCATTGGTATGTCAACCGCATTTGGGAAATGCGGATGAACAAAACTTAATCGCATTGAAAAATGCGGAAGAACAAATTTTCTCTGCATAAGTTTTCTGACGTCAAAAACTTACTCGCATTAGTAAATGCAGAGGAACAAAATTTTATCCGCATAAGTTTTCATCCATGATACTTCAGACAATGTTGTATGCATTTGTTTGGAAACAAATGCGGATGACTTAATATGTCCGCATTAGTTTCACTTTGGTTTTTCTTACATAAAATTATTACCCGCATTGGTTATATGTATGGGTTATCCTCACCCGCATTAACCAATACTCTTGCGCGCATTAAAATTTGAACTTTTCAAAAATCAATGTTTTTTCTGGATAGTTTTGATTGTTTTTGCACTCATGTTTTGACTTTTATGAAGATGTGTCTGTTGCTTTGACTTTTATGAAGTTTTGACTGTTGTTTGGATTGTCAATTGTGACATACGTCACCGAAAGGTCCGTTATTTAACGTGACTTCCGTTAACCCTTATTTTCATTCTTTATCTTTATAAACTATTCGTGTGTACATTATTTTTGCTTATTATCATGTTGCTTGTGTCCTCGTTGTTAGCATTGCTATTGGTTTATAAATCTTCACAATCATCGTTATCGTTACTATTAAACCTATCGTTATTTATTATTATTGTTATTAATAAGACCATTTTTAAGTTATTAATACCATTATTTACATTTCATCATTAATATAACTAGCCGATTTAAGGTCGTTTTTAACTAAAAACAAACTTGGGAACTCGGGGGTTAAGTGTAGGGACCAAATGTGACATTTTGCCAAACTAGGGCTGGATATATATATACCCCATTTCCAGCCCTAGCCTCCATTTCATCTTCTTCTTCATCTTCTTCTTCTTCCACTTTTCTCCTCCTCCTTGCACCAAAACCGCCCCTTTCTTCGCATTTTCACCGGCAAGGCCTCGGCAACAGCTGAGTCTACTCTATTCTTGCAGGTAAACGACCTTGGTTGTCCCTTTTCTTGCTTGTTTTCTGCTGTCCTTGAAGCGTTTCAGGTGCTCGAGGCCAATCCGAACACATGAGGTTGTGTGGGTGCGTGTGATGTCTTTTGTGCGTTCTTCTGGTTGGTGTGTGTGTGAAATGTGTTTCTGGAAGTGCTTGTGGTGTAAATCTCATGCACGGAGTAGCCGAAGGCTGCTCTGCACTTCTGCAGTCGCGATTCTGCTATTCTGGCGACTGGGTCTGCCATGCGACTGAGCGTGCGACTTAGTGTGGCGTGCGAGTGAGTCGTGCGACTGTGTCTATCGTGCAACTGAGTTGTGCGACTGGGTGTGTCGTGCGACTGAGTCGTGCGACTGTGTGTATGCGTGCGATTGAGTCCTGCGGATGAATGAATGCGTGCGATTGAGTTAATGAGACCGAATGAATGCGTGCGATTGAGTCCTGCGGATGAATGTGTGCGATTGTGCGTGTGTCGCACGACTGAATGCCTAGTCGCACGAATGGAGGTTCATCGTACGAATGAAGATGATTCGTACGAATGAAGGTTGATTCGTGTGTATGAATTTAGAGTCATGCGATTGGGTGCTGTGTGGTACGACTGAATGCTGAGTCGTACGAATGTAGGTTCAATCGTACGAATGAAGCTGATTGGTACAAATGAAGGTTGATTCGTGCGGATGGAGTGTTAAGTCGTGCGTCTGGTCCTGTCACGTGACTGGAGTTGTTGTGTGTGAGTTTCTTCTTGTGTGTGGTGTGCGAGTTTCTTCTTGTGTGTGGTGTGTGTATGTCGTGTGATGTTAAGGTGACATCGACACGGTTACCGTTGCTAATGACAATATTTAAGTTAACACTATCAAACTTACTAATGTTATCACAAATCAAATCAACTTTAACATTTTATAATTATCAATAACCGATTTGTAACCAACGATATTTATCAGTACTTCTCTAATAACAATGACACTTTTACACAAATATCATCGGCAATGGCAACGATTTCTAGTACTTGGATCTACATAAGATCTAATACGTATGTCTGCTTGTGTGTTCCACGTGACCGAACCGATACAACCCGAACCGACCGAATGTTACTATTTTCATTAAACGTATCATTAATGTTTAACAATAACTGATAATAGGTGTTTGACCGTTTATCGCTTACATCATTTGGAAACTTGATCATTCATACTTACCACCGAACAAGTGAGTTTCGTGGCCCCTTTTTATGCTTATTCAATACTTCAATCATTTACAAACTTGGGGGAAAAATATGCTCACCCATTTTTTTGTTGTATAACTTACATTCTTGGAATCAACGTGTTACTGTTTTGTGAGTACTTATCTCATACATACATGAGTTCATTGTGTGGTACTTTCTTTACAACCATTTAATTCCGGTGTTGGAATCGACGGATAGGTATTGGTAGTACTACTGGGTTGACACCCCCACCCTTGTTTGTTGGGATATTAGTTGGTACCAACAGTGGCTAGGAACGGGCCCTTGGGTGAATATATTCCGACAAGTTTCTGTGTGTACGTCATTAGGTTTGGTTGTAAAGCTCATGGTTATGTGAATTTGCTTACTTATAACTATAATCACGGTATTCCGCAAAACTATTACGCAGCATCAATTTACTTACTATTTAAACCTGCGAGCTCACCAACAATTTTGTTGACCATTTTGAGCATATCTTTTCAGGTGACAATGCTAACTGAAGATCTTGGTGTGCTGCCTTAGTGGAGACCCTAGGATGCATTTTGAGACTATACAATACTTGACAAACATTCTTTTGAAACATTGTAGTCTGATTACATACAATTATTCTTTTGGATACTTGTTCCCGGGTTGTGGGAAATACAATACAATGATACTATTTTGGTTATGTGATTCATTTACAAGTTTATGCTTATAGCTATGTTGCCGTGAATATTGACTAAACACGACACAAGTCTCCTTTGTGTTGGGTGTCGTCATGACACGCTTTATCATCTATTACATATATTGCATCTCTATTGACAACAATGTCTTATGACGATCCCGTCTCGTTACATCCCGTGTTTCCGCTCTCAGCGGGGGTGTGACATGTCAATTCTTGCTTGGATTGAATTGTACACCCAGTGTGATATAAATTTCCCAGATTTGACTGATCTTGGACTTCTGTACTTCCAAATATCTGCATACACTAAGATACTATGGTATAGCTTCCACACCAACATAGCCGATTTCTGATTTTATGTTTTCAAGAAAAGCAACAACTGTACACAATAATTAAAAGATTTTTGAGATTTTGCAAATTTTTTTATGTTTTTATGAATGTTTTCATTAAATTTTAATTACTCCCCTTAAATTTATATCCATATGGGATAGAAACTTTAAAGATTTTAAAATTTTTGAATACTAAAAGGATAATATTTTTGTAATTTTTTTTTTGATTTTCTTATCTGTACATGAAGAGGAATTATACCTTACTTGGGATCATATCAATCCTACCTTGAATATGCTTGAAGTCATGAAGGAGGGATCCAATATGCAATCTTACCTTCCATATAGTATGTTTGTCCTCTTAAACTCATGTTTGGTTAATATTTTGATGCTTGTAATCTTTATCATGTCTTAAGTGAATTGAGTATTCAACATGTTTCTCACACTCAAAAGCATGGTAAGATCAACCACCTGCATGAAATGCATGGTAGAACTTTTTCATACCTTACATGACCAGGTCATTTAAATTATGAATTCTCATTTTGTTTTAAGGAAGGGGATCTTCATTGGGATTCTTTTACTTTGATTCTTATATTTATTTGATCCATATTAGTATTTTTTTGCACTTCACTTTGGTAGGTGATCTTCTTTGGGATTCTTTTGTTTGTTCATAAGGAATGTATTCTTTATTAATTCATCCAGGTTGGATGTGTTCCATATTAGGAATCTTGTTGGATCATGACATCAGCACTACATGCCTATTTCTCTAGATCTTTGCTCAGCAAAACAGAGGAGAAACTGATGTGGATGAATGAGATTCATAAGACATCATTATCTGGTGTGTTTAGGTTGCTACACTTGGATAAGCTAATACTTACTTATACTCTAAGATATAGACTTCACAGTGAATATGAGATTTAGTTCATCACAGCATGTATCTTCTTTTCCAAGCTGAGCCATCAACATATTAGATAAGTCATGTCAGTCTTTCAAGATTTTGAAATAAGCACAGTGGATGATATATGACTCTAATTATATCATTTGCCAAATTTAAAGTACATTTAATATTCTTTAACTAATAAAGAAACTACTTTTTGTATTTTTATACTATTTGAATGTTTTGAAATTTTTGATTTTTACTCAAGGTTAATCATGCCAATTGATTGGACTTAGAATTCAAACCGACTAGGATCAAATGCCGTAGTGAACAAATCAGCTAGTTGATTGTCAGTATGGATCTGTATTAACTTGATTAACCCTTTTTAGCACAGTCTCTTAAAAAGTGATATCTAGTTTCAATGTGTTTAATTTTTAGTGCTGAACTAGATTGTTTGTTATGAACATGGAAGCTATGTTATGAATGTGAATTGATGTGTGCAAGAAGTTATAACCATAATCAAGCATCTGGTTTTGAATCTAGAGAATTTGAGAGCAACAAGTTGATATTGGTATGTACTCAGCTTCTGCTATTGAAACAGACATGTTTGTCTGCTTCTTGCACTACCAGGAGACCAGTCTTGGACCAAGAAATTAACAACCCCTAGAAGTGGACTTCTGATTGAAGTTGCATCCCCTGTAGTCACTATCTGTGTAGGCATAGAGGTTGAAATCTTCTTCCTTTGGATACCATAATCCAAGTGCAGGTTTTCCCTGAGATATTCGAATATCCTCTTGACAGTATTACATGTGATTCCTTGGGATTTGCTTGATATCTGGCATAAGCACATACACCAAACATTATGTCAGGTCTGCTTGCTTTAGATACATAAGTGACCCAATCATTGATCGATAGTGAGTCTGATCCACTGATTTGCCATCTGAGTCTGGACCTATCTTCATTTTTATATCAATAAGAGTTCTGATAGACTGACAATTTATAAAATAAAAATTCTTCAACATGGATTCATGTATTTTGATTGATTAATGAAGATTCCATCTGCTGTTTGCTATACTTTCACCCCAAAGAAAAATGTAAGCTCCCCCATGGCACTCATCTGGAATTTGGAATGCATAAGGTCTTTTAAATCCTTACAGTGTTGTTTGTTTGTTGATCTGAAATGATATCATCCATGTAGATCTAGACTAGCAACATTTCCTGTCCTTTTCTTTTTCTGAATAAAGTCTAATTAATCTTTCCTCTCTCGTACACGTGTGCAAGAAGAAAAGACGATAGAGTCTGGTACCACTTTCGTGGGGCTTGATGTAGACCATACAAAGCTTTTTCAAGCTTTTACACCCTGTAAGGGAAATCCAGGTCTTCAAGCTTAGTGGTTGACTCACATAGACTTCTTCAAATATTTTGCCACAAAGAAATGCACACTTTACATCCATTTGGTACACAATAAATTTCATGGACGCAGAGTAAGCAAGAAGAAGTCTAATGGCTTCTAATCTGGCAACAGTAGCAAACAATTCATCATAATCTATTCCTTCTTCTTGAGTGTATCCCTATGCAACTAATCTTGCCTTGTTTCTGATAACAATACCCCTGTCATCAGTCTTGTTTCTGTATAACTATTTGGTACGATAGGGTATTGTCCTTCGAGAAGGTCTACCAGCTGCCATACTTCTTGTTTCTTGAACTGAAGCAATTTTTCCTGCATTGCCTCGATCCAACTGTTGTCTTGAAGAGCCTATTTTATATTCTTGGATACAGTTTGACACAAAAAGCAAGAAAACAAACAGATGGTTGCAATACTTGACTTGCTTCTTGTCACCCGCTCATCTAGTTCACCAATGATGCTTGACACTAGATGATCCTTATGTATCCTGGTGGTTAGAATTAAGTCACCAGCAATTAATACATCAAGGTTGGAGACATTCAGCTCATCTTGGTAAGAGGCACTTTCAGGTTGTGATAAAGGTGAATTGTGAAAGTAATCAAAGGCTTTACCAGCTTTAGCTTTAGCATCAACAGCACTTTGAAGACTTTCATCAACAGCAGCACTTTGAAGACTTTCATCATCAGCAGCACTTTAAAGACTTCATCATTTGCATTCACTTGAGTGTCAACTGGCACAGTAGCCGGTTCTGAATTTCTAACTTCAGTAGACGGCTCTGTTGAAGGAGTGGGGAGTGTACTAGGACCAGCCTCAGTTGAGACACTTTGATTTTGTACTTCTTATCTAATAGGATCAGCTTGTAATGGAACTTCTTCATCAAAATTAATAAGCAGAAGAAGGAGGAATAATCGGAAAGTCATCTCTCCTCTCTACTATTCTAGAAGATCCAGCTGATTGTAGATTACCTGCGTTGGTCAGATGAAACTGATCATAAGATCTTGTAAAAGAGTCAATATCCAACAATCAATCGGGACCATTCATTGTCTTAGTAAAGGAATGCTCATTGAATTGAACATTTGTTTATTCATCAATAATGTTTAATCTAAATTAAACATTCTGAAATCCTCTAAGATCGAGGAATAACTTACAAAGAATCCCTCATCAGACTTAGGAGCAAACTCTCCTAAATGGTCTTGGGTGTTTAATATTGTGGCAGGTCACCTAAATGACTTGAAAAATCAAATAAATGGTTTTCTGTGAAAAAGCAGTTCATAAGGTGTTTTGTTGCTTTCTTTAACTATCAAAGTTCGATTTTGCATAAAGCATGATATGTTGACTGCTTTGGCCTAAAAGGTAATGGGCAGCTTAACATCAGATAGTATTGTCCTTGCTGCTTCAATCATTGTTTTGTTTCTCCTTTCAGCTACTCCATTTTGTTGAGGAGTTCGAGCTGCACTAAATTGGTGAGCAATACCTTTGTGTGTGCAAAATGAACTTAGATTTTCATTTTTGAATTATATCATGTTATCACTTCTGATAGATTTTACTTTTTGATCAAGTTCATTTCAATTTTAGTGATGAAATCCATTATTATTTAGGATGCTTTGTTATTATGAAGTAGAAAGAAGACCCATGTGAATCGTGAAAAGTCATCAATGATCACCAAATATATTGCTTCTTTCTAATACTCTTGATATTTGTTGGTCCAAGGAGATCCATATGAAGTAACTTCAATGGAGAATTGTTTATGCTCACAAGCTTTGGCTTATGGGAAGATTTATGTTCTTTTCCTTTGAGACATGCAGAACAATGGTCAACAAAATGAAATTCCTTTTAAGGTAAACCAATTACATGATTTGCTTTTACCAATCTATTCATGTTTTTAAAATTTTTGTATCCCAAATGTCTATACCAAAGCTGTGATTCATCAAATGATGCTTTAGATAATAGATATGTTTCTTCTATTCATTGTGTAGAGTTAAGGTTCAAGACATAGGTGTTATTCTTTCTCGGAATCTTCAAGATAACCCATTCTTCAGGAATTTAGAATCCTGGTTTCATAATATAGCAATGAGTGTCTATGAAGTGAGTTGAATATTTCTTGTCACAGATCTGAGACACGCTGAAGAGGTTGAAATTCAATTGCTCGCAATAGTTCACTTTGTCAAAGCTTAGCAACCCATTCGTCACAGATCCTTCCCCAGTAATTCTACCACCTTGTGAGTTTCCATCGAATGCTACAGTACTTCCTTGCATATGCTTGAAGTCATAAAGGAGGGAACTGTCTCTATTCATGTTTATGAAGCATCCACTGTCCACATACCATAAGCTACTGGACCTGTATGGATGGCCCTACAAGCATAAAAGAACTAGTTAGAATGTGGAACCCAAGCCTTGATGGTCTTGGGTTTCCCGGTTCTATCCATTACTGTAACCTCTTGATACTTTCCTCTAGGTTGTAATTTAGAGGTTGATGTTTTCATGACTTTCTATGGAGTCCTTTTTATTTGATCAATTTCAACTGAGCTATCTGAAGAGTAGTCAAATCTTTGATCTCTATTTCTATATAGAAATTGGGCATGTTTTTGATTTTTCAGAAATCGCTTTTGTTTTAAATCTTGGGTAAGGACTAAGTGATTGTTTTATAGTATGATTAAGATTCCTTTTAACACGCTTTGATTGCCGTATCATAGAAGTCATCATTAGAATTTGAACTCGTGTTTGTTTAATGTGTGATGGACTTCTATTTTTGGCCTTGTCTGTTGAATTGGTGAAATAGGCTTGTTTTATGGAACTCTCAAGCCTTTCTATTTAAAGAAACAATCAGATGTTTGTGATTTATCATATCACATACAGAACAATACTTGTTGAAATAATGGTTCTTAGTTGAATGATTGTTCATGTTACAGTTGGAGCAATATTGATTAAAATAACACTCATATGTGTTATGATTAGACATGTCACAAATGTCACAGTGCATTTTTTTGTCTTTGATTTTGAAGTGGAGGCTTCATGTGATTTAATAGATTTTAGATTAGCCTCAGGTTTTGTTTTCAATGAAGAAGCAACTTCAGTCTTCTTAGTTTCAGTAGATTGTTTCATAATTCTACTGGGCTTGGTCTTTGGAGACTGCTTTTGCTTCTTTTTAGCCTTACTTAACTACTTTTCAAATTGATCTACATCTTCTTTGTTGCAAATGTCAAAACCGACTCCTTGTTTGTACTTTGAACATGATTTAGATTCAGTTTTTAAAATTTTTCTTTGAACCGTGGATGATTTTCCTTTTGATGAAGGAGAAGCTATTGTTTTTCCTTTGTTTTTCAGTGAAACTTTTTCTGATTTGCTTGAATTTTTTGGAGATTTAATCTCATTATCAGATCTGCTTTTAGCATAGGATTTTACAGAAAACTCAGCATTCTTTTCCACCTTGAGATTTCAGGAATGAATTTCACAAATGGCACAATGGCTTTGACTTGGTTTTTTGGTTTCTTGACAATTACAAGTTTGTATTAGCATTCTTTGATTTTAATTGGGTGACCCAATTTGATTTTATCCTCATTGGTTTCAATATAAACATTTGATTTGTTTTGAAGATTAGTTATTTGGGAAACCATTGTTTTAGTTTCAATAACTTTAGGTTCAGTTGATTCAGGTTGAGTGAGTGACTCAGGCATAACTATATAGTTGTCATTGTATGGAGGTGGACAGAATTGTGTCCTAGCGCAGTCATATCCTTTGGCTCTTCTGTGAGTCAAGTAACTCTTGCAGCTTAGCAGAAGAGAATTGAAACTTTTCAAGTTTCACTTCAGTAGTTAATTACTCAGCCTTAGTTTTCGTTAACAGTTCAATTAACCTCTCATTCTCAGCTACGAGAGTATACTTTTCACCGTGAGGTTTTTCATTATTTGAAATAAGTGATTTGATTTTAATTTCAAAACTTTTCATCTCTTGTTTTAACATTTTAGATTTGACCTTCTCTTCTTTGAATTTAAGAGCCAAGTTGTGATTATCTTCTCTGTATCCCTCTACTTCTTGAATGCATTTATCAGTACAGAGATTGGATTTTACCTTAGTTGGCATTGGAGTCGGACCATCATTGATATAAGCCATGAGATTATGATTTTGGAATTAAGGTTTTACTTCCTCTGCGTATAGGCTCCATTATAGACTCCATCTTGTCCAATGACAAATGCATTAGAGGTTGATTGGTTGCTTCTATGAGCTTGATGAGTCAGTTGGGGTTGACTGTGATGAGTTTCTTGGTGCTGACTTTGATGATGATACTGATGTTGATTGCTTGATTAAGAGCTTGAATTGGATTAGATGGCGGCTGACCATGTGAATTTCTTTGGTAGTTGTTACTTCTTCTGGGAGCATTGCATTCCCTAGAGAAGTGGCCAGTCATACCACAGTTAAAACACTTTACTCTGGATTTGTCATATCCAAGTTTTGTGTTCTCATTCAGACTCAGCTTCTTCCCTTTTTTGAAGAATTTCTTGGCTCTCATTGCAATCATGGGCATCTATCATTACAAGTTAATATCTCCAACATCATCTGGATCTATTTCTTCCAGATCTTCTTGAATCAGATGAGCTGAAGTAAGTCTTCCTCCCAGATATGCCTCAAAACTAGCAACAAAGGCATTGTATGTTGCCTTTTGCTCTTCAGATCTTTGATCACTAGGCATACATGTGGGTTTGCGGTAGATGAGTTTGAAGAAGATGGCTTGTTTTGTTGTGAAGCAGCAATGTATCCAGTGGTTCTAGCTTGATCTCTTGAAGATAGAAAATCATCTTCCTCTGTCATAAAGGCATTTTCAACAAAATGAGTTTCTGAGGGAAAGTTTTATGCCTCAATGACTTGAGGTCCACTAAGATTTTTGCTTCTCTAATCTAACTCAAGAGCTTCAATCTTTGCAATCATGATGTCTAAGCTGCTACTCTCCAAGTCAAGAGTGTTCTTCAGCATTGTGACAGTCTACTTCCAGCTTTCAGGTAGACTGTGCAGCATCTTTTTAGTCATTTCTTTCTCTTTGTATGTAACCCCTATGATTTCCAGATCATTCACCAACTGTACAAAATGACGTACCTGCTCGGAGATTGGTTCACCCTTGGTATGATGAAATGTTTCATATTTGTTTACCAGCTTGTCTTTGTTGATTTCTGTCGCCTCTCTGCTTCCTTCACACATGATTTCCAGTGCATCCCAGACACCTTTGGTTGTTTCATTGTAAGGCCCCGTTCCCGGGACGCTCACAGTTGGTCATTCATCGCACTTCAACATATAGTTTACATATACTAAGTAAAATAACGTAGCGGAATTGAAAAGAATTACATTCTCATTTCATCATAAAAGCTTTTACAATGCATTACATTATTGATTTGAATACAAAATACAAGCTTCCTTTACATTGCCTAACTTTACTATGATTGTTGCGGAAGTATATGAAACTGAGGATTTCTTAAGTAATCCCGTTTATTTGAATCCTCAACAATCATAGGGTCATATACAGTGACCTCTATTATAAATACATTCAAACTAATTTAAAGAAGATTCCTTAGGTAATCCCGTTTATCAGGATCCTCAAGGAATCTTGCACTCGCATGCAACATAATGTGTTGCATGCATTATGAGCCCGCAACACATTTTGTGGCAGCATTATCAAAAGAAGAATGCCATCCTAAAAGAGCTGAGTAGTCGCCTCGTGCCATCCCCAGCAACACTACTTGCCAACTGGAAACACATAAAAAGTCAGCGTTGCTGAGTGAGTTCTAGTTTTATAATTAAACATACTTTTATTAAAACCGTCCTTATATACATGCTGTCACACAACATACGTACACGTAGATAGTATTATTATCATCTTCATCATTCATTCATAAACTTTCATTTGTGAACCATTCATCATTATCATTCACGTTCGTTCATTCATTTTTACATTCGTTCGTACGTTCTTTAACTTCATTCATACGTTCAATACGTTCATTCGTACGTTCATTACATTCGGTGACATGTACCATACCCCGAACATCGTACCATACTACTGGTGCTGGACCTGTGGTAATCAACCACGAACGTTGTGCACTACTGCTGATCCAGTCACCTAGGGTAGGTACATGCACCATTTATCTTTCCACTTTCCTTCTTGTCACATCCCGGCGGAAGCGTGAACGAGACGGATGGAATGTGACTAGCTTTTATCAGAGTGCAGTGGTTTATATTAAATTAACACAGATATAATAGAAACAAAACATAATACAGACATGCTTTTATTTCTTAATATTCGAGATTACATCTTTTTACGTAATATACCAAAAATAGATGTAATTAGTTACAACTAGGTTACAACATGTCTAAGATCTACACAGACCCGTCCTACGACTTCGCCCCAACCATCATGAACTTCAAAGCTGAAATTACTCATTTCCTGAAAAGTACACTTAAACCAGTCAACAAAAATGTTGGTGAGAACATAGGTTTAATCCAAACAAATATTTTGTTGATGTGTCAATCTTAACCAAAATTACAACCAAACCTGCTCACAACATAATCATACTGTCACGAAATAATCAAATCAGATAATATTACATCCTAACCCCCATTCGGTTAGATGCAGGAAAATAGTAGCAACCCTCATCCGGTTGGTACAAATATTCTCCTAAGTAGCGCTACTAATATTATTGACCGGTTCCTCATTCGAACTAATGGTTGTGTCGCAAATGACAGTAAACAAACAAAATATTTTCAAAATAACACATCAACTCAAAAGTATACTTTTCCCCCAAAACGTTACGGAATACCAAATGGTTGAAAATGGGGCTATGAACTCACCGTATCTTCTCACTTGAACCTAACAAGATAGTTCACAGTGTTAGATAATATTCCAAATTCTTTTTCTGGTTTTCATTGACTGTAAAAGTTAAATAGAAACATCTTCGGGCCTCTAAAATTTTTTATCTCATAATATTTTGTGATTTATTTTAATACTTCTCAAAATCACAGGAATAGTTCCCGAAGTCCAAAAATTACCAAATTTTGTAAAATAATAGTTTGAACATTCTGTAATTTCTCATAAATTTCTTAACTCTAAATTCCTCACAAATTATTCCCCGTAAATTCCACAATAATCCCAATATTATCACAATGTCTTCTGTGGTCCAATAATTCCTCAAAATTTTATAGAAATTCGTCCAATAGTTCAGTAACATCACATAAATTTTATAGAACCTAAATTTTGACAGATTATTTTCTGTAAATTTCATAACAATCCGATAATTACTTAAAAATACCTTCTGTTCAAAATAAATTCCCAAATTTTAACAGAAGACTTATTATATATATTTAAGCATCATATAATTATCTCAAAGTCCAAATCAGAACAGAATAGTTTCTGTAATTTTTACAATAATTGATATATTTAGTAAAAATATTCATACTGCTCCATAATTTATGAAAATAGTATATTCTGCATTATTTGTTGTAACATCTCATTTATGATTTTATCCGAATTTATTATGTACTTTAAGTATTTATTACGTTTTATTTATTGCAGAACATATAAAAATTCGTATCTTAATCATAATAAGGGATAAAATTCTGAAATAATTCCAGAGGCTTTTATACCTCAAAACAATGATTCTGTAAATTTATCAGAATTTCCCGAATTTATTTCTATTTTTGATATTTTCTTCTATTTTATTATAAAATAATTTATATAAATTATTTCCTTATCAAATTTTTATCAAAGTTTCCAGATCAATATTTCAGTATATAAGTGAGAATTTTTCAATGTTTATTCCCACAATTGCAGTTTATTTAATATTTTTCTAGATTTTCTTTAATATTTACAAGATTTAATCTTGTAAACTCAAGATATATCCTTTTTATTACCTTATAATGATGATCTTGATGATATCTTAGCTCCTTGAACCCAAGAACAAGACTGTGGAGATCATGGATGATGATGGTAGCTGCTATGGTGTGTAGTTAGTGGGTGTTGATGTTGTGGTTATCGGGTGGTGGTGGTTGTTGTTGTTTTAAGTGAACCCGAGAGTGAGAAAGGATGGTGAGGCAGGTTGGTGGTGATGATTAGTGTTGGAGACAGCAGAAGGTGGTTGCGAATGGTGGTGATCGGGTAGAGGTGGTGGTGTGTGTTTGCAAGGATTTGAGAGAGAGATGAAGGAAGTTGGGTTGTGGTATTGTTTAGTATTTTGCAAGAATCTTCGAGGATTCTTATGGTCACAAGGACTTTATGATGTTCACACCTTAGCTTGGCTAGGTGTCTCTCTTATATGTGCTTAGTCATTAGGTAGTTTTAGGTGGCACTAGAAGAAAGCATTTCTTAATGTTAATGGTGCATGCATGCTAGCCGAAGGTTTTCCAAGAAGTTTGCCACCTCCATGTTTGAAATGATGAGTTTTGGTGACTAATGCATCAAGAAGTCAAGGTGGCAATTTGTATTTTGATGATGCACATGGCTGAGAGTTTTCTTGGTGTCTTAGAGGGCAAGTTTGGTTAAGGTGGCAATTTTAGGAATCTTCATGGTATGAATGGAAGGTCGCCTAGTCAAACTTGAAGTCTAGGTGGTGATAGTAAGGTGTGAAAGCAAGAAACCGAAGGGTATGGTGATATGGTGGTGATTTCGGGTGTTTCAGCATAATGTGTTTTAAAAGTTTGATTTGTTGTTGGTTTAGGGTTTTAAACTTTTAGTTTAGTTTAGTTTTAATGGGTATATACATATATACATATATATTTATGTACATAGATTACAATTATATATCTATGCTCAACATATATAGTTCATGATCTTTAGTGTGCCTACACACATACATGTGTTATAATACATACACATACCATATATATACTAATTGTATAGATATATAAGTATTCTTAGGAATTTTCCATATATTCAGGTATGCACACGTACAATTTTGTATATATATACACATAGGTGTAAGTTTCGGGTATATATGCTTACATGCATACGTATATTTATAATATATATACCAAATGTAACTCACGGTTGTAACGTAATATAATAAAAACTTCTCGACGTAATATATATAATAATAATTATTTTTAGGTTGTCACCTTCTGGATCAATGCCATATGCTATACCCCGAACGTTATGCACTACTGCGGGTGCTGGACCGGTGATGATCAATCACGAACGTTGTGCACTACTGCTGATCCAGTCACCTAGGGTAAGCGGCAAGGATCCCATACATACATATGGTCAATCACAAAGACTGACCCCAATGTGCATCCTTCGGGGTAGCTAACCCGCACACCGTTGAGCTAACACCTGCCAGGGGTGTGCACCTCCATACATTTGCTTGCAAGACTTTCTTACATTCATTCGTTCATTCATTAATGCATGCATTCATTCATCATGTTCCTTTTCATTATCTTTCACTTTACGTCCTTATTACATTCGTTTCATTCATTCATTCATTCACGTAAAGTCACGAAGAGGTAAACATACATCGACACAAGGAACATAGATATTTACAAATCATCAGTCATTACCATTATATAAGGCTATATCTTACTTATCATACGTACATCCTACACACACATCTCTCCTCATTCACATCAGCCCTATTTGGGCGATTGAACATACTTCAGTCGCATGGCCTCCATGCGACTGGATCATGCGATTGGGCAGCTATGCGAATGGGCATACAATCGTACGAATGGATGTCCAATCGTGCAAATGAACACTATACGAATGGGCTTCTATGTGACTAACCCTCAGTCGTGCGACTGAACTACTATGCGACTGGACTTATACGACTGAACTCCCAGTCGCATGACCTGTCATGCGACTAAACCCCCAGTCGTGCGACTGAGCTTCAGTCGTGCGATTGAATGTCAGTCGTTCCTTAGTCGTGCGATTGGCCCTTCAGTCGCCTAGCCCTAACTGGGCAGCGACTGGAGTTCATCCCGAACAGCAGCCGTGACCTACGGCCTTCAAATTCCTCTAATCTCATTTCCAGCCCAAATTAGCCCTCCTAAACCTCAGGGATTCATACTAGGACATCATACAAGCATATACAAGTCCTAAATCGTATCTTAAACACATTACCCAAGATTTCACTCAAATGGGTCAAACATACACTTTTCAAAAAACGGGTTTAAATGTGTTCCAGCCCTAAAATCATTTTAAAACAAGTAAATGAGGGGTCCTAGAACTCACATAATCAAGGAGAAGATGAAGAGCTTTGTTTGGACTAGTCACTCGACAAATGTCGAGCCCGAATCACCACTTTCTCTCTTTCTTTCTCTTCTTTCTCTGTTCTCTCTCTCTGCTCTTTCTCCCGACTGAAATGTGTAAGTGTGGAGAAGAGGAGAGGGCTGCCCCTCTTTTATAGCTACAGCTCAGTCGCCCAAAAACCCAGCCGACTGGCCTCCAGTCGCCCGAACACCATGCGACTGGACCTCCAGTCGCACGAGTTCCATGCGGTTGAACCTTCAATCGTCCGAACGTCATGCGATTGGTCCTCCAGTCGCATGAATTCCATGCGACTGAGCCTCAGTCGCATGACATACCAAAAGTCAAACTTCCGGGTGTTACAAGTCCACCCCCCTTATTTAGGTTTCGTCCCCGAAACCTGTTATTCCTCGAACAATCGTGGGTAATGCTGCCTCATTTCTTCTTCAGTTTCCCACGTTGACTCGGATCCCTTCCTGTGCCGCCACTGTACACGCACAAGAGGAACCGTTTTATTCCTCAGACTTTTCTCCTTTCGGTCGATGATCGCCACTGGTTGCTCCACATAATTGAGCCGTTCGTCTACCTCGATATCCCCCAGTGGGACGATCATATCCTCGTCCGCCAAACACTTCCTCAGATGAGATACGTGGAAGGTCGGGTGAATTCCACTTAACTCATCTGGTAGATCCAACCTATAGGCGACCTCTCCTACTCGAGCAATGATTCGGAAAGGGCCTATATACCTCGGGCTCAACTTGCCCCTCTTTCTGAACCGAATGATACCCTTCCAAGGTGAGACCTTCAACATAACCTGATCACCCACCTGGAACTCAATCGGCCTGCGCCGTTTATCAGCATACGACTTCTGTCTGTCTTTGGCTGCCTTCATATAGGCTTTGATCCTTTCAAGCTTTTCAGTCATAGCCTCGATCACTTCGACGCTTCCCAATTCCTTCTGACCAATATCACCCCAACAAACGGGTGTCCTGCATCTCCTGTCGTATAGCATCTCATAGGGTGGCATGCCAATACTGGCATGATAGCTGTTATTGTATGAGAATTTAGCTAACGGCAAATGGTCATCCCAACTTCCCCCGAAGTCAATAACACATGCCCGGAGCATGTCCTCTAAAGTCTGAATGGTCCTTTCCGACTGACCATCAGTTTGAGGATGATAAGCCGTGCTAATATGTAACCTCGTCCCCATAGCATCATGGAATTTCTTCCAGAATTTGGATGTAAACCGGGTATCACGATCAGACACAATTGACACCGGTACACCATGACGAGTCACAATCTCCTTGATGAAAAGATCGGCCAACCTCTCGGTTGAATATGTCTCGCGCATCGGTAGGAAGTGAGCACTCTTCGTCAGACGGTCCACAATCACCCATATAGTATCATACCCTTTCAGGATACGCGGCAGCTTCGTGATGAAATCCATGGTTTCCATTCCGGTATATCCAAAGGTTGAATCTTTCCATACGGCTTCTGGTGCTCGGCCTTCACTTACAGACAAGTAAGGCACTTACTCACATACTCCACCACATCACGCTTCATACCTGGCCACCAATAATCTTTCTTCATGTCTTGGTACATCTTGGTGGCACCGGGATGAATGGAGTATCGAGTCTTGTGGGCTTCATCCATGATCTTTACCCGTAGATCCCCAAAACGAGGAATCCACATACGCCCAAACCGGGTTCTAACACCAATTGTGTTTTCACCTAACTCCGCGACCAGACCTCTCATTTTTTCAGAGTTAAGATGATCTTCTATCAGTGCCTCATCTTGGAACTATTTGACTTGTTTCATCACGTCTGAGGTCATAATTAGCTGGTACGCCTTCACCCGAATCGGCTCGGGCCTCTCTTTTCGGCTAAGGGCATCCGCCACCATGTTGGCTTTTCCCGGATGGTAATGGATTTCACAATCATAATCATTTATAAGTTCCAACCATCGCCTTTTCCTCATATTCAGATCCTTCTGTTCGAAGAAGTACTTCAAGCTCTTGTGGTCGGTGAAGATGGTGCACTTTGTCCGTAGAGATAGTGCCTCCAAATCTTTAAAGCAAAGACCACAGCTGCTAGCTCCAAGTCATGAGTAGGATAGTTAACCTCATGAACTTTCAACTGTCGGGATGCATAGGCTATAACTTTTCCCCTCTGCATTAACACGCACCCCAATACCGAGTAGGAAGCGTCAGAATAAACTACCAAATCTTCACTTCCATCGGGTAATGACAGAACAGGAGCTTGGGTCAATCTCGCCTTCAATTCTTCAAATGCCTTTTCTTGAGCTTGACCCCATGCAAACTTTACATCTTTCCGGGTCAACTTGGTTAGTGGAGAAGCGATTTTGGAGAAGTCTTGAATGAATCTTCTGTAATAGCCCGCCAAACCCAAGAAACTTCGGATCTCAGATGGCGTCTTTGGAGACTTCCATTGCATCACCGCTTCCACCTTTGCCGGATCAACCATAATCCCATCCGGATTTACCACGTGACCCAAGAACTGAACTTCACGCAACCAGAATGCACATTTGGAGAATTTAGCATACAACTTCTCCCTCCTCAACGTCTCAAGAACCTCCCGAACGTGACCGGCATGCTCAGCCTCACTCTTTGAATAAATCAAGATATCATCAATGAACACAATCACTGACTTATCCAACATTGGCCGACACACCCTGTTCATCAGATCCATAAAAGCAGCTGGCGCATTGGTCAACCCAAAAGACATGACAAGAAACTCGTAGTGATCGTAGCGCGTGCGAAAAGCTGTTTTAGGGATATCCTGCTCTTTCACCTTCAGTTGATGGTAGCCCGATCAAAGATCTATCCTTGAAAACCAACTAGCACCCTGAAGTTGATCAAACAAATCATCGATTCTCGGCAAGGGGTATCTGTTCTTCACCGTCATCTTGTTCAGTTCCCGGTAGTCGATACACATCCTCATACTACCATCTTTCTTCATTACAAACAGGACCGGAGCACCCCATGGTGAGACACTCGGTCTAATAAACCCTTTATCTAGCAGCTCTTGCAACTGTTCCATCAACCCCTTCATTTCCGTCGGGGCCAATCGATACGGTGCTTTGGCAACGGGTTAGGTGCCTGGTATCAGATCAATCTGGAACTCGATCTCTCGGTCAGGAGGCACCCCCGATAAGTCTTCGGGAAACACATCTGGAAAGTCACACACCACAGGGACATCAGATAGTTGTGGTGTTGGCGTTTCCATATCCATCACATAACATAAATAGGCGCTACATCCACGCCTCATACACCTTCCCGCCACCGCCATTGAGATCACCTTCGGAATCGTCGCGACCCGATCCCCATAAACAGTTACCGAACTCCCGTCAGGCGCTGTCAAACAGATCATCTTCTTCTGACACACTATATTCGCCTTGAAGTCCACCAACCAATCCATCCCAAGCACCAAATCAAAACCACCCAAAGTCATCGCAAATGGTCTAACCGGAAATTTGTGGCCCTCTAATTCCATGTCACAACCCTCTATCACCTCGGAAATCCTGGTAGATTTACCTATCACAGTTTCTACATCAAACGGTACGTCCACACGTCTACGACTAATAGGCAGTTTGGCACAGAAAGTAGCAGAAATAAAACTCCTACTGGCACCCGAATCAAATAATACAGAGGCTAAAGTTTGATTCACTAGAAACGTACCGGACACAACATCGGGGTCCGTCCTAGTCTCTTCCTGCGTCATCGTGAATGCCCTGGCGCTTGCCTTTGATCCTTCATTCCCCGTCTTCTTCACGCTGGAACTTTCAGATCTCGGCTTCTTGCAATCTTTATTCATATGGCCACTCTCCCCACAGTTGAAGCATCTCATGCTCTTACACTCTCTAGCCATATGACCGGGCTTTCCACACTTGAAACAAACATTCAGCCCCAGCCTGCACTCCCCACCATGCTCCTTTCCACATTTACCACACCTTTTCGATCCCGTACCCAGTGTGGCTACACGACGGTCGTCCACCCGTGCCTTCTTGTTACTCGTCGAGGCATCACCCCGACCAAATCTCTTCCCGTTCCAATTCCTGTCACCACCCTTCCTATTACCATCAGCCACCACCACCACTACCCTTTCATCATACAGTCTTCCCCCGCCAAGTCCACCGCCGACCTAAAGGTGGTTGGTCGGGCAGCGATCATATGCCTGCGGACATCCACCGGCAAACCCTGAATATACCTCTTGATCTTTCGCGACAGAGGAGTCACCTGATCCGGCACAAGACGTGCCATTTCATTGAGTTTCATGGTGTAATGTTGGTGGGTCATCGTCCCCGCCTCCAGCTGCAGGAACTCTCTCTCAACTTTATCCATTTCCCGATGAGGACAGAACTCCTCGATCACCAACCTCTTCAATTCGGACCACTTCATTTTCCCAATGGCCCTGCTACCCTCGGCTTGGACCACGTTATCCCACCAGCATAAAGCCAAATCCGTGAAAGAATGGGTAGCGAACTTCACCTTTTGGTCCTCACGGCACTCGCTAATATCGAGGACACCCTCCATTTCTCTCACCTATCGGTGAGCAGCCGCAGCATTGCCATTACCGTCAAAAGTAGGGGGCTTGCATCTCATAAATGCCCCATAATTACAGCCTCGTGCTGTTTTATGCACCGGCTCCTCCTCCTCTTCCTTTTCCTCTTCATCACTCGAAAGAACCGTTTCCGGCCCTGATTGCTCCTGCCTCCCCGAGGACCTGTTCCTCTCTTTTCTTTCACCTTCCCTGACAGCCTTAATCACTTCGGTCACCACAGACGGTAAGATCGTCTGCATGACCTGATGCACCTCTTCAACCACTGCTTCTTTTACCGAGGCCCTCAAGTTGGCGCTCTCGTCTACTCCCTCCTGGTGAGGGGTCTTGTTTTCCTCATGAACCACTTTCTCCACCCTAGGCCTTCCCTTGTGGCTCGTGGTTTAGCACCGCGTCCGCCACCACCTCCACCCCGGGAAGCTTTGGAAGATCTACCCCCAGCCATTCTCTATCACACTGAAAGATTCAAACACCAACACGGTCATTCAAGGGAACAGCTCAGTTTATTTCAAGTACAGTAAGTCCCTAATTATAGTGGCCAGTTGTGATTAGCCACTTACTTTACTCTTCGTACCCCGAGCATTACCTGTCCTGACTACGTTAGTATCTAGTTCTAACAGTAACGCATACATCACATAACATGCGCACGTAATACTGGTTAACTTTAAGAAAATACCTGATGGCACGCAACTACTCAGATGGCATTCCTTCCCTTTCTGTCCCATTTTCAGTTTAAGTTTAGGTTTATTTTGAAAATTTACCCATTTCACTTAAACTTTGGCTCTGATACCAACTTTTAAGGCCCCGTTCCCGGGACGCTCACAGTTGGTCATTCATCGCACTTCAACATATAGTTTACATATACTAAGTAAAATAACGCAGCGGAATTGATAAGAGGTACATTCTCATTTCATCATAAAAGCTTTTACAATGCATTACATTGTTGATTCGAATACAAAATACAAGCTTCCTTTACATTGCCTAACTTTACTATGATTGTTGCAGAAGCATATGAAACCGAGGATTTCTTAAGTAATCCCGTTTATTTGAATCCTCAACAATCATAGGGTCATATACAGTGACCTCTATTATAAATACATTCAAACTAATTTAAAGAAGATTCCTTACGTAATCCCGTTTATCGGGATCCTCAAGGAATCTTGCACTCGCATGCAACATAATGTGTTGCATGCATTATGAGCCCGCAACATATTTTGTGGCAGCATTATCAAAAGAAGAATGCCATCCCAAAAGAGCTGAGTAGTCGCCTCGTGCCATCCCCAGCAACACTACCTGCCAACTGGAAACACATAAAAAGTCAGCGTTGCTGAGTGAGTTCCAGTTTTATAATTAAACATACTTTTATTAAAACCGTCCTTATATACATGCGGTCACACAACATACGTACACGTAGATAGTATTATTATCATCTTCATTATTCGTTCATAAACTTTCATTCGTGTACCATTCCTCATTATCATTCACGTTCGTTCATTCATTCTTTACTTTCGTTCGTACGTTCTTTAACTTCATTCATACGTTCAATACGTTCATTCGTACGTTCATTAAATTCGGTGACATGTACCATACCCCGAACATCATACCATACTACTGGTGCTGGACCTGTGGTAATCAACCACGAACGTTGTGCACTACTACTGATCCAGTCACCTAGGGTAGGTACATGCACCATTTATCTTTCCACTTTCCTTCTGGATCAATGCCATATGCTATACCCCGAACATTATGCACTACTGCGGGTGCTGGACCTGTGATGATCAACCACGAATGTTGTGCACTACTGCTGATCCAGTCACCTAGGGTAAGCGGCAAGGATCCCATACATACATATGGTCAATCACAAAGACTGACCCCAATGTGCATCCTTCGGGGTAGCTAACCTGCACACCGTTGAGCTAACACCTGCCAGGGGTGTGCACCTCCATACATTTGCTTGCAAGACTTTCTTACATTCATTTGTTCATTCATTAATGCATGCATTCATTCATCATGTTCCTCTTTCATTATCTTTCACTTTACGTCCTTATTACATTCGTTTCATTCATTCATTCATTCACGTAAAGTCACGAAGAGGTAAACATACATCGACACAAGGAACATAGATATTTACAAATCATCAGTCATTACCATTATATAAGGCTATATCTTACTTATCATACGTACATCCTACATACACATCTCTCCTCATTCACATCAGCCCTATTTGGGCGATTGAACATACTTCAGTCGCATGGCCTCCATGCGACTGGATCATGTGATTGGGCAGCTATGCGAATGGGCATACAATCACACGAATGGACCTCCAATCGTGCGAATGAACACTATACGAATGGGCTTCTATGCGACTAACCCTCAGTCGTGCGACTGAACTACTATGCGACTGGACTTATACGACTGAACTCCCAGTCGCATGACCTGTCGTGCGACTAAATCCCCAGTCGTGCGACTGAGCTTCAGTTGTGTGATTGAATGTTAGTCGTTCCTCAGTCATGCGATTGGCCCTTCAGTCGCCTAGCCCTAATTGGGCAGCGACTGGAGTTCATCCCGAACAGCAGCCGTGACCTACGGCCTTCAAATTCCTCTAATCTCATTTCCAGCCCAAATTAGCCCTCCTAAACCTCAGGGATTCATACTAGGACATCATACAAGCATATACAAGTCCTAAATCGTATCTTAAACACATTACCCAAGATTTCACTCAAATGGGTCAAACATACACTTTTTCAAAAAACGGGTTTAAATGTGTTCCAGCCCCAAAATCATTTGAAAACAAGTAAATAAGGGGTCCTAGAACTCACATAATCAAGGAGAAGATGAAGAGCTTCGTTTGGACTAGTCACTCGACAAATCTCGAGCCTGAATCACCACTTTCTCTCTTTCTTTCTCTTCTTTCTCTGTTCTATCTCTCTGCTCTTTCTCCCGACTGAAATGTGTAAATGTGGGGAAGAGGAGAGGCTGCCCCTCTTTTATAGCTACAGTTCAGTCGCCCCAAACCCCAGCCGACTGGCCTTCAGTCGCCCAAACACCATGCGACTGGACCTCCAGTCGCACGAGTTCCATGCGGTTGAACCTTCAATCGTCCGAACGTCATGAGATTGGTCCTCCAGTCGCATGAATTCCATGCGACTGAGCCTCAGTCGCATGACATACCAAAAGTCAAACTTCCGGGTGTTACATTCATACTTTTCTATTCATTTGATGACATCCATTTTCAAAGCCTAAGTAAGAATGGGGTAGGCCTTGAGATATATCTTGAATTTCTTGTATTCCTTATCATCAAGATTCATATTAACATCCTCAATGGGGATTCTAATAGTTTTGTACTGAGCAGCTTGATCAGCATTAAGAGAAACAGGAATGTAGGGTCCTTTGCAGATTGATTTCCAGTGGTCAGGATCCACACCTGTGATGTAATTTCTAAACCTTATTTTCCATTGCTTAAACTCAAACTTGTGTTTAAGCATTAGAGGTTTAGATGCATGACCAAGTTCAAATAAATTAATAAAATCCATTATGATAAACTTGATTTTAGATTGTTTGGATATTGATTAAGTTGATTTTATGTCCAGAATGTTCAATCAGTCCAAAGTCAAGTTTTTCTTATCATTGATGAACAGCAACAGTAGTGTAGTTGAGTTGATGAACAGTTTACTTTTGAGTCAATTAAAGTTGATTTTAGGTTAATATTTTTTAGTTTGAGTGGTCTTGTCTGATTTTTGTTGTTGAAGATCAACAATCGAACAGTGCTCTTATGGTTGTCGGTCAGAAGAACAACGAAGGTTGATGAAGTTTCGAGTATTTTCAGTATGAATGCTTATTAGAAGTATAAAACTTGCTAATAAACAACTCAATCACCGGTTCAATCAATTTTCCTTCAAGATCTGCATTGATTTTGAGATGAATTCAAGAGCCGAGGCTCTGATACCAATTGACTGGGTCCGAGATGGGAATCTCAGTTGTTGTGACTTCAACTAGGATCGAATATGATGATTGAGTCAATAATTAAGTAGCAAAAATATAGAATCAATTAACATTAAATGCTAAAAACACTAATAAATGCTTTGTATATTGATATTGGTGAACAAGATACAAAGTGTGCTAGGATTTGCAGCACAAAACAATAACTTAAATAATAAGAAACTTGGAAACTTCAAAACTTAAAAAATTAGTGTATACTATTCTATTTATAGGCTGATACAATGCCTGTACAAAATGACTAAACTACCCTGACAACTATACATCAGAATACTAGTCTAAGTACAAAAGGTAATCAGCATTTGTAAGTGTTCGTCCGCATTAACTAATGCGGATGTGTTGATCTTCATCAGCATTTCTTCTGTTTAAGCTTCCGCATTAAGTATGTCATCAGCATTGACTAATACGGATGAACAAATACTTAAGTGCATTTGGTTCTGCACATCCGCATTAGTAAATACGGATAAACAAATACTTGACCGTATTTGTTCTTAGGTCATCCGTATTGACTAATGCGGATAGCCTACACTTGTCTTTATTCTACCGTTTTCTTCACTCACATTACTTCTTGGACTTGTGGGAGATTCCAACCAGAACAACCTTCAACCACTTCTTGAATTGACATGTACGATCCTTTCAGGGTCCAATAATCTATGCATGTATGAGAAATGATAAAAAACTAGTATTTTGATACTTATGTATGGTATGAAGATTTAAGAGAGAATTTACATATAACATGTGATATGTTGATAGGCTCGACCTGAATACAAACACTAATGTCTTGTGTGAATGCTAATAAATTTATATGTGTTTAATGTTTTTTCATTCTAGTACCAATGGTTAAAAAATAAGTCCCGAGAAGAATAGGTTGAGAATGTATTCCTTTGTCACAAGTCATATATATGTTAGCGTCACACATTAGTTAAAGAAAAAAATAAAAAAGAAGGAAAACAAAAAGAAAAAATATGCATATATAGTTATTTAGATAAAAAGGGCAAATAAGGGAGAAAAATCTCGACCCAATAAAAATAAAAAATTAAAAATAGAAATAAATTAATGTGTCATAATAGCATAATATGGTTCCTCAAGATTGTGATCTTAGTGAATCTTCAATAAATCTTGAGGTTTGGTAGATTTTTGCTAAAGGTGTCGGGTGTGGGGACGATTAAACCATAATGGTAAATGTGCATACTATAAAGACCATGAAACATTTAGTTGGAAATAAACAGGTTTAAGTTTAAAATGTACAAAACATATTGACAATCACAGTTAATGTATTACTAGGTATTTTGTTAATAAGGTGCATAAGATTAACATGTCGGATGAGATGTCATTGCATTTCTTTTTTAGAACGAAAAAGGTTTAAGTTGGGGAATGTGATGGACGGTTGATTTACGCGTGTCAATGATATCTAATTATCTACTTTTAACCCTTCATTATATTTAATTGGTTTGCATTAAAGTTTGAAAGTTTTAGGAGACTACAAGTTAAAAGGATATATTTTGACTAAACTTGAGACAATTAAATAATTAAATTGTTTATCTTAAATATAAATCATAAAATAGATTAATATAACAAAACTACTTGAATTAAATCTTTTTATTAAATAATTTGTTTAGTTGTTATTTGAATGCGGGTAATCATTGAAAGTCAAAATATTTAAAAGTGTGGAATGGATGTAAAGCCACTTGAACAAGTGAGATGCATTGAAAGGATGAGTAAAGAAAAATAATCGGTATTCATCAGAAGGCTCATGGCCCACATGTGAAGAAGAAACTACCCATATAATAAAAGGAGCTTATGGAATTTTGATAGGCCGATTGGAGTGGTTCTTGGGTCCGCATAAGGCCCACATACACAACACAAGATTGAAAGGATTAAAAAAAGAACTGACAGCAAAAGGGTATTTTTTTGGGGGGGAGGTTCGACAGGCTGTTGTGCGCAGGGAAGAAAAAAAATAAAGGGTGCAGCCTTTTGGTTGCCTACAAGTCACACAAAACAAGCAACCACGTCAAGATTAAAAGATCTTATTACAAGTATGAGCGACTAATCTTCTCGTGATCTACTTCAGGTAATAGGTTTTGTGTGATTAGGTTTTGTTCATGTTTAACTTGTGTTGGGATTAAACTTTAGAACCCGTTAACTTCTTTTATAAGTTTAACTTGTGTTTCAGTTATTTAAACAATTGTCTTCGTTAACTTTTATTTGAATGTCATATAATCTTGCGCGAATTATATGGTTGCAAAGTTTTGGTTACTAATTGAATTGGTATTGTGTACAAAGACTCATTAAGTCTTGGTTATCAATATCACTTAATCATTACACATATAGAATCCTCGTGAAGGATTTTCCACCAAGTTAGACTAAACAATTACCGAAAACCAAACCTTGATCCCAGGGTGGATTAATCTTTCTTATAATTGTCTTCTTGATTAATTTTCATTATTAAATAATCTAACGAATCATGTAACACTAACCACATGCTTCTCGTGGATACGATATCTGACTTATCCTAGCTGCCTAGGTTGATTAGGTTTTTGCATGAACCTAACGACAGGTCATCATAGAATTCCTTCTCATTTCGAACACTTCTAGATCTAGCTACACGTTGGACTGCAAGCATATCATGATGGCAGTAGACATTTCCTTCCAAGTCAACTTTTGAGATCTTACGACGTTTGTTGGCGTTACTGCTAGAGGAGGAGGATGAGCTCATTTTAGGGTTCCATGGTTTTGAGAAAAGAAAGTGATGGAGGTATATAAGTAGAATATACTGAGATTTTTTAAAAATTTATATTTTTTGCCAAATCAGGATGCCACGTCAGCAAGAAAGTAAAGGGTTAAGTTTCAGTTAGTAAGGGATTGTTAGTGCTAGTAAACATTTGCTGAGTTGAAATTAATGTCTGCTAATTAATGGAACTTGGGATTATTTAAATACAATAACCCTTCAAAATAAGTAAGTTACATGATGAGACCCACCATCATCAAAACATCGACCTTTAATGTTTTTAAAATCAGGCCGGTCTTTAAACCCGAAACTAAACTGGTTCACTGATTAGACGGGTCAAATCAGTTGAGCTGCTTAATGAAGCGGATGATAATATCATAATGATAAATTATCTAGTAATAATTACATATAACAGAACTATCTATACCTTTACAATACTTCCCAACCTAACCATAACATAATTATTTATATTATTCACCATACTATTATAAATAAATTAATTATTTATAATAAAAATATTAAATATTTTATATTATTACTCTTTCATCTTTCTCATGTTTGAAGACTACTTTCTTGTCTTTTATCATTTTCTAGGAGCATTTACATCAGATTCTCCATCTTTATTTCTATAATCATACTAAAAATCATTATCTTTTTTTTTATTTTCAATTAAATAATACTTTATCATTATCTTTACTCTCTCATCTGCTCATAAATATTTTTAAAAGTGAATAGTGTTTCCTCAAATATACAGACATATAGATGGAAAGTAACATTTTTTCTCTCTTATGCTCGCAACCACTTACAACCACTCATAATCGTTCATAACCATTCCGTATAATATAGGAAACACACAATAATATAAGAAATTACTATGAATTCTCTAAACAAAATAATAATTACGCTCCAATGTCCCGTATATACCCTCACATTCATTGAATTAATCTTCAAAGTTCAACACTCCAACCCACATACTCCACGATCAACCATTATATTTTCCAACAAAACCTTAAATGGGTAAGACCCTAAAGTGTCGATTTACAATATTTGTCTTCCTCTTGACTATTGACCCGCTACAAGAGATTCATGTCTATTTGCAACTCAACCATGTCTTCATCTTAATATCCATCTATTTTTTCTTATTGACCACTTTGAAAACAGAAAAAACACATAAAATCCAGTCCGATCAGTAGTCACTGCTTGCGGGTTCAACCACTAGCCATCAAAACCTGCCGAATCAACCATGTATATGATTCCCAATCCAACCTGTTCCATCGGCCGATCCAGTCTGACCACAAAAACATTGTCGACCACCCCTAGCCAATCACCACCACCAATGCCACCACAGGTCCTTCCTAGTTGACTGATGAAAACACACAGTGGCTTAAATTAATGTTGTGACGCCAGAAAACCATCTTGACTATCTATGAAGAACATGAAATTTCAAGCTAAAACATTTGCTCAAATATTTCATGCCTCTCACTGATTGTGGAATCATGAAATTTCAAATTTGTAAGGATTACACTTAGAGACTGATGCAATCAAAGAGCTCTCAGCATGCACATGTGAAGTATAAGGAAGTTACTTTGGAAGATTTGATATAACTTAGTTAATTATTCTAAGTTTCAAATCTTCCGAAGCCAAAAGACCAAATCTTCTGAAGCCAAAGATTAAGTTTTCTAAAGCTTTAAAGACAAAGTCTTCCGAAGCCAAAGACTGATTTCTTCCGAAGACAGAGAAGACATTCTTTTTTCTAAATCACCTTTTGATAAAAGCTGACTACTTTCCGCTGCCATCTCTATAGACTCACCAACTTAGATGAGTTGGTGAAAAGTCCTTACTTTTGTCAAACTATAGATTAAGGTCTTATGTCTATAACTTTCTACTTTTGTACTTTTATCCTTATGTATTAGATAAGGATGTGATCATAGTCACTAGTCAAAACATTAACCTTGTTGTCTAGATTAGTATTTCTAGCTGGCCTTCAAAGTATGACCGGCTGTAGGATGTAGTATAAAGTATCTTAAGTACTTGTAATTTCTATGTATGCTTTGTAACACTTGTAAGAACTTGAGAGTAATATGCATCATTCTTCAAAACCATATTAGCTTGTTCTTGTTCTTTTCATTACTTGTGTTCTTTGTTTCATCATAATCCGGTTTTCTATTTGATCTGCTAAGTGTTCCAACTCTTCTAACATTGTGAAACTGTTGCATTGACCCCCTTCACCGGTCCTGTAAAATCATATATTCAAAATAACTTAGGCAACATAGTATTAGGGTATAAATTACAAAGATTCAAACAATTTAATCAATAGCCCTAAACCTATACAAAATAATCTTCAGTTCTACCTTAAACATGCTATAATTGGTTCCATAACGTTAACCTTGCTGATTTCATGAAAAACACGTTTAAAATTAGTCAACAATAATGTCGGTGCGTAGGTTCGAAACTAAATAAATAAGTTTAACGTATATATCAAGGGTTATAAATCAATGTTATTCTACGTAATCCTCATACAATTTACAAATAGTTGAATGTGATATAGCAAGAGCTTCACAAGTAAGCCTATAGGAGTGTTTGCCTCATAGCTAATACTTATCGCTAGTACTCGCTCGAATAGTATAGGAAATAATCATTCAAGATTGATGACTGTGGATTTACGCATTTCATTCAGTCAAGAGAATAGGGGGTGTCAACCCTCATAGTATTACCTATATTAATCTTCTGGCTTTAACCTAGAGTTAGATGGTTATGTAGATAAATGAGGTCTTTAAGTGATATCAGTCCAAACCAATTTCCTAAAAATTACATAGCGTGTACACTAAACATAGTAAGCATACGACTAAGGTAAAATAGTAAAGAAAAATGTTTCTCGCCCGAAAACAGTTAAATATAGAAAAATGGTCTACGAGAAACTCACTGTGACTAAGGCTATGTTACGGAAGTTCTGAGTATCGAAGAATACACAACTTTTTCAACAATATATATGGATGTTAAGTAGTTATGCATGTGAATACCAGGAAACTTACTTCAAGTGCGATATATTTTTCTGTCTTTTAAATAGCAATCTTATACCTATTTATAAGCAACTAGCTATAGTAACCCGTGTGTTACACGGTTTGAATAAATAAAAAATTAATATAACAAATTTATTAATTATAAAATAATATTTTAAGATATAATATCACTGAAATTATGTATTAGAAATGACTGTAAGTTATAAAATAGTGATATCAACTTTTTAAAACTTTATTTTTTTTAAAAAAAATAAATGTTTTGTTCTAAAACAAACCGTATAAAATTGTCATTTTTAAAAATTTCTTATTATAACTCTTAAATTTAATTATTTTTGGTTTTAAAAAAATAACTTTTTAAAAATACCAATTTTAAATATTTCGTATTTTTAAAAAAAAGTCTTATGCTTTAAATAAATTTATTATTTTTTAAAAAGTATTTATTTAGAAATAACATTAATAAATAGATCTCTTTATTAATTTATTAAATCAAAAAAGTGTTAAATACTATTATTAGTAATTAAGGTAATTATTTAATAGGAGAGAGAGGCGGGAAAATTTTGGTAAGAGTGATTGTGGTGTTAACACGTGTTATCCCATATACCCTTTTATTAGAGTAGGAAGATTTATTTAGATACACTAGTGGAGAACCACGCTTCGAGGCGAGGTGGTTTCATTTCTTAAATCAAGAATTCTCGTTCCACCAAAGTATAAGGTCTCCAAGGTGGTAATAGTTTGAAATTTTAGTATAAAGTCATAGGTTTGGGAAAAAGGCTCCCCCTCCCCTCCAAAAAGCATATTAAATGTTAAATCGGTTTGTAAAGACGACGACTCTTCTTGTTATTGTGTGGACTGGTCATGAATTGCCAATTGAATCAATTATATTAGTTGAGAACTTGAACTTTTTAATATTTTTCATTTCTTCGGATGATTTAATGGGTCAATCATTTGTTTCATTGGTTCCAACAGTGGCAACTGCAAAATCTATTAAATCAGCAGCATATTGCAATCCATGTTACATGATGTTAAAGCAAATCAAATTATTTCACATTTGATAATGTAATCGATTTTGCTTGAAGCTAAACAATCAACATACTGATAGATATAAGAAAATGAAAACACATATTATCAATTTGTTATGCTAATCACTCAAAATATGATTGACTTAAAAGAAATTGAAGTTTATTACACTAAGATCAGGTCAAAACTCAAAAAAAAAAAATGTGATAAACTAAAATTAACATATGTAATGAAGAAAATCAATCAAAACAAATAGATCGGAACACTGCGTGTTCAAAATTGGTTTATTAATAGTAAAGCGTTGGGGGCCAATTGTAAATAGGCTTTCTCAGATCTACGTGGATCGATATAATTGGGCTTACTCAAATCTAAGAGCCTTGGTGGTATGCTTTAATGGCATTTAAAAAAAACAACCAATATATCTATTATCCATGTACCACAACATACTATGCCAAAAACAAAAGAGTAATATCATAAACCATTCATGGTCACCAACAAAAACATCACCAACACCGTCTTTAATGATTATTTTACTCGTCACGATGGAAATCAATAGGCCACTTAAATAAAGATTATGCTTAGGTGAGATCTGCAAATAATTTACTTTTATGAATTTGATCCATCTGACTTTATATCTAACTTCATATTATTAATCAAATATATAACGGTTTTGGGTCTTTAAACGGGTCAAATGAATTTAATTTTATTTTTTTGCTAAAAGGGGAACTTGTCGAACTAATGAAAAATCATCTAATGTCTACTTGTAAGCATATAACCTCATATTCTTTTTTTTCTGTCTAAAAGGAGAACATGTTGAACTAATGGAAAATCATCTAATGTCTACTTCTAAGCATATAACCTCCTGTTTTTATCAGAAAGCTCATATTATCATTGTAACAATAATTTTTTTTTTATATAAGTAAAACATTTCTAATTGTAAAAAATATAGTGTTTGCAGGCTAACATAACACAACCCAATCCACCCTGGCATGTTAGATTCGTACTCAAAAGTGACAAGATCCACCCATCCCCTTTTTACTCATACTAAAAAACTCGCAATTAAAATTCAAATCAAACATGTGTTAACCTAACCCATCCATTTGAAAAGAAAACTTACTTGTTCACTATGATCCTGTGATTACACATGATATCAAAAATTATAAATGCTTACTTGCTCACTGTGATCTTGTGAAAAGTAGACCATAGACCATCATGAAGCAATGAGACCATTGACTAAGCCTGCATAATATTTTGAAGCATATAAGTTCAACATCAGTCAATGGGCTTTGACTTGAAAATAATTCTGCTTTGTTGAACACAGAAGTTCAAGGTTAGGAAACATAAGGGAACCTCACCTTTCGAGTACATGTATCAAATTATGACATGCTTGAGGCTTGTATCACCAATGTTGGCTAATTTTGATGACAACGAGCTAAAGCACAACCCAGTTCTGTCGAATTTCGCCACACCCCATGCGTGTACACCATAAGTTTATTTATTTGGTTTGTGAGAGAGAATAATCAGTTCATAAAATGCACAAGTTATAATTGCAGTTTCATGTTTAGAGAATACAGCAACCAACTAAGCGTTGGAAAAACTACATCTACTTCTTTGCTTCTAAACAATACAGGATTAATCATGATAAGCATCATTAGTTAATTAATTAGTTTAATCATAGTTTTTGGTTGTATCACTCTACTAAACTTTAGATTACAAATTACAAAAAACTGACAATTCTGTGTAAAAAAGAATATCATGGAAGCAAAACTGTGAATAATTTATCAGGATATGCATCATTAGTTAACTAATTAGTGTAATCATAATTTTCAAAGTATCAATCCATTAAAATTTGTTAAACAAATTACCAAAAAATCTGAAAATTATGCGAGAAAGGTATACCTTAAAAAAGCTCAGCTTCACATAGATCTTCTAACTGGTTATGCGTAATGAACCAACAAAAATAATATCAACAGATTTTGGAATTAATTTAGAAGCATTTAAAAAAAGAGCTCATTTGATACTTTAAGACCATGAAACGAGAGCAAACATAGAGTTCGAGTATATATTTAAACTTCAACCCCAACCCGACTTAATTTCATAACATTCAACTCGTGAAAATTCTACAGATGGTTTCATGCTTTCATATAATACAAGAAATATTAGTTAAGGTAACAATGAATAATTTTCATAAACACCAACAACCTACCTGTTCTTTCCTCTCTATGACCTCAAACAAACAAAATAAACATAAAGTATTCGTATTAGTTACTTAAAATCATTCTGTTAAACCAACTAAAAATTGTTGCTGGGTAAAAGTTAAAGTGTGGATACCTTTTAAGTCCTGAAATACCTAAAAGAAGCAAGAAACACATGAAAGCTACGAAGAGAGCACCAAGCAAACTATAGGTTTCTCATAACTGAATCCTATAACTACAGATCCAGAAAGTACGGGTCATCTTTGTTCCTTGAGTTCTTAATTATGCAACCACATGTAACTTTTGAACTAAAAAAGTATCTGAATTTAGTACTAATTTTACTTAACGTCATGATCTTTTATAGAATAATTAAATAAAAGCAAGTTGGCAATCAAGAAACCCGTTTAAGCCAGTGTTGGTGTCTTAAAAACCATGAGAACTCATGCAATGCATCAAATGATTAGCTGTGGGAGTGAACTGCTTGGTTTAGGGGATTTTGGCTCAAAAAATTAAACCTCCTAAGCAATACTAATTGGTGATAGCGTTAACCATGCACTGCTCATATACTTCTTTTGCTTCCTCATACTCCCAATTTCATGCTAATTAGAAATGTGAGCTCTGTAAATTGGAAGTAAATTCAACATTGCACTTTTAGTTTGTTCACCTTAGATTCATGAAAGCACAAAAGGTCAATATAATATTGATATTAACAGGAAGGGTCTTGATAATCTGTGTTGCCCAAGGATATGGCTTTCTTTATACCACAGTACCATAGGACTCTTTAGCAATGATGAGGTAAACTAATACATGTTCTATTTTGATAAAAACTCATTTAAAGTGCCAAATGGTCAATGCATAGAATGTCCTTTTTGGACTAACACTACCCATATACTTCATGAAAATCAATTTGATCACATCTGAAGGGAGTTATTTTAGGTTGTCTGTCACAATGTCACCTATGTGTGTGTCTGTAAATTTAAATTTTGCTAATAGTTATTTGCCGGTGAGTTCTTATAATTAAAATCATACACAGATAAAGACTACATTAAAAAACAAAAAAGCTTGAATTTTTTTACCTTGTCGTCATCCTTAGAGATCCGCCGTAATTTGAGTCATGAAGAGTGATTTTCAGTTTGGTTCCATTAAGAATGGTTGGACCAAATTTTGCATCTTCACTTGCAGCCTCTAAAGCCATTTTTACTATTTCTTCAGTAGAATTATATGTCAAGATAGACACAATAGATACAATGTCTGGTATTCTAGAAGAAGTGGCATTATTAACTCCTTTGGTGAAACATTTACTAAAAGTAACCACCAAAAATGATGAGATCTCCTAACAGGTATGATATACATAGGGCTCAACAGGTAACAATTCGGGTTGGAATTCAAAGGACAGCGAATTAAAACGGGATACAATACCACCACCCGATCCAAATCGTTGGGCAGCCTTATCGGATCTCGATACAGATGAACACCACGAGATACTAATAAGGATCCAAAGACACCACTCAATCTGCCACAATTAAGCTAGCAATGGAATGTTTCTTGAACGAGAAGAACACGATTTTGGATAATTCACTCTACTTCAATTGATTGCATATGAATTACAAATAGAGTAAAAATACAATAACCACCCACTTAGCCCACTCCTTAGAGAATAAAAGAAACCTACTCTAACAAAGTCAACAAAACAACAAACTAGTTCTAGAGTAATTAAATTGAAAATTACACATAAAACAATAAAGAAAGAAACATTGCAGTGTAGTAGGAACGTGGCTGCATGGAAGACTTTAGTGGGTGTTTGCATGGACCATAATAACCCATTTTGGAATTGGAGCTTCAATCGCATCTACAACGGTAGACATATTTAAGTTAGTAGGTTCAAGTGTCATCGAAAGAGTTTGTCCTCAAACTCAGAATAGGGGATCAAAATATGGTTGTAGATCAGCGACATTGAATGTTGCCTAGACACCATAATCACCAGGAAGGTCAATCTTGTAAGCGTTTGTCGTTCCCCTTCGAAAGAACCCGGAGCGCGGGCTGAGTTTGGAGCTACGCTTGGAGAGAAGACGTTCTTTGCGAAGATGGATCCAAACGAAATCACCGGGCTGAAAATGAGCATGTTTTTGGTGTTTGTTGATACGGTGTTTGACATTTGCATTCATTTTCCGAATCTTGTCATGGATCTGTTGGTGCAGAGATTTGATGTCACGTGCAATGGTCTTGGCTTCCTTACTGAACTGATGGGTTGTGTCGATGACTGCAAGGTCAAGGGGAGTGTGTGGGTTGAGTCCATAAACAGCAGCAAAAGGACTAAGACCAGTCTTCTTGTTGGAGCTTCATTGTAAGCAAACTCAACGTGGGGTAGGAGGTCCTCCCACTGTTTCAAGTTCCTTTTAATAAGAATGCGAAGGAGGGTGCAGTTTGTGACCTCCGTCTGCCCGTAGGTTTGAGGGTGCTTGGTCGTACTGAACTTCAGCTAAGTACCCAATTTATGCCAAAGGGTAACCCACAGTTGGCTTAAAAATTTAACATCCCGACCACTAACAATTGTCTTGGAGACCCCATGAAGGCGGACTATCTCTCAAAAAATACAGAGTTGCTACATGAACGACATCATAAGTGGTGTGACAAGATATAAAATGAACCATTTTGGAGAACTTGTCCACAACAACCAAGATAGAATCTTTGTGTTTTCTAGTTCAAGGCAGTCCCGTAATGAAATCATCTTCCCAGCGGGAAGTCAGAACATAGAAGAGGCAAGTACAGGCCATGACGATGAGACTGTCCCTTAACATGGTGGCAAGTGATACAATGAAGGATGAAATGGTCAACATCTCTGCTGAGTTTGGGCTAAAAGATAAGTTTTGCCCAGCGAGATAGTCTTGTCACTGCCAAAATGCCCCGCAAGACCACCCTCGTGCAGTTCTCGAATGAGTTACAATCGTAGTAAACAGAGTCGGGGAATGCATAATTGTGCTCCTTTAAATAAATACCCGTTTACCAAATGAACCTTTCCCATAGCATGATTATGGCACCGGACAAATATATCAGTGAAATCCAAGTCATTAGCATACTCATTATAGATAAGTTCAAGTCCAAGGACTTTTGGTTGCAATATGTTGATCAATGCATGTTTGCGGGAAAGTGCATCACCTCCTTGGTTCAACTTACCCGATTCGTGCTTGATGGTGAAGTTGAATAGTTGTAGAAATTCGACTAATTTTGCATGACGGGTTTGTAGCTTATGCTAGCCCTGGATATACTTTAAAGCTTCATGATCAGAGTGAAGAATGAACTCCTTTGAAATGAGATAATGTTGCCAATGATCAAGTGCCCAGATTATAGCATAGAACTCTTTATCGTATGTTGAGTAACAAAGTTTCCTTTCATTGAACATCTCACAAAACATGCAATAGGTCGGCCCAACTGAGAGAAAATCGCGCCGATGCCGACCCTGGACGCATCACAGTCAACTTCAAAAACGTCATCAAAGCAAGGTACAACAAGAATAAGTGTTGATGTGAGCTGATTCTTTAGGTCTTTGAAGGCCTTGTGAGCGAGAGTGATGCAATTAGTAAGAAAGAGAGAGAGTTTTCGAGAGAGGAGAAGAGAACCAATTTCTATCTCATTGCATAACCCCAAATTCCACAGTTACAACCGTATATAACGACATTCAACGATATTTAACGGTTAACTAATCCAAATACAAAGTGTACTATATCAGTCCCTCAACTATGAGCTAATGACAATTATGACCCTAACCTCTTATTACACATAGTATCATATCAATACTCCCCCGTTAAGAATCTTCTTGACCCCAAGAAGAAAAATCTGGGAACCTAAGCTGCATATCGGTAAGAAATTCCCAAGTAGCATCAGCAGCAGAAGAATTGTGCCATTGCACCAACACCTGTACAGCCGCACGATTATGACGTTTGACCATGCGGCGATCTAGAATGGCCATGGGTTGCAAATGAAAACGAGAATCAGAGGGAATGGGCACAATCTTAGTAGGCGGACCGGCGGCTTTCTTCAACAATGAGACATGAAAGGTGGAATGCAATTGGAAATCATTGGGCAAATCCAAACGATAAGCTACTGCACCAACACGCTCTAACACCAAATAAGGACCAAAATACATCGGCGTGAGCTTAGAATGTTTGAAAACCCTGGCCGAATTCTGCATATATGGTTGTAATCGCAGATAAACCCAATCCCCAACTTCAAAAGATCGTTCAGAGCGATGCTTATCTAATTGTTGTTTCATATGTGTTTGAGCTTTTAACAAGGAGTGACGCAGCAATTGAATAGTAGCTTCTCTATTGCGCAAAGCTGAATCAATAGAAACATCAGTTGCATCCTTGGGAACGTATGGCAAATGTAATGGAGGATCATAGCCGTACAAGGCGTGAAATGGGGTCATCTTAATATAAGAGTGGAAAGAAGAATTATACCACCACTCCGCTAATGGCACCCAAGTGGCCCAAGAGTGAGGTCGTTCCATAACCATGCAACGCAGATAAGCTTCAATACACCTATTAACCACCTCTGTTTGCCCATCTGTTTGAGGGTGGAAGGCAGTGGAATGTTTAAGCTGAATTCCCAATAAACCCATCAACTCTTGCCAAAAATGACTAAGAAAAATAGGATCGCGATCTGAAACAATGGAAGATGGACATCCATGCAGCTTATAAACTGAGTCTAAAAAGACTTGGGCCACATCTTTGGCAGAAAATGGATGGCGTAATGTTGTAAGATGGCAATATTTAGTTAAACGATCAACAATCACAAAGATCGTATCTTTCCCATGTGATACAGGTAAGCCCCCTATGAAATCCATTGTGAGATCAGCAAAGACAGCATGTGGGATAGGGAGGGGTTGTAACAACCCAGGTGAAGCCACATTCTCAGATTTAGCTCGCTTGCAAGTATCACAAGCACGAATAACTTGGCGAACCATCTTGGTAATGCCCTTCCAATAGAAAATACTTCGCACACATTAAGTAGTGACATGAACACCCGAATGACCACCTATAGAAGAAGAATGGTATTGGGTGACAATGTCCAAGCGAAGTTGATGATCAGCCCCGACAACCGACTTGTCCTTTCTCTTTAAAAGAGACCCATTCCATGTATAATTTGGTACTACAACACCATTGGCTAGGGAATGAATAATATTGGAAACAGTTGAATCATCATGCCAACTAGCAACAAGCCTTTGTAGGAAAAGAGGTTCTACTAAGGAAACATTCAAAGCAAACACCGTAGCTCCTTGGACTCTTGATAAAGCATCAGCAGCTTTGTTATCCGACCCATGTTTGTAAACAATTTCATAATCATAGTTCATTAACTTTGTCAGCCAAGTGTGTTGAAGTGGAGTAGTAATCTTCTGCCCCAACAAGTATTTAAGACTTTGGTGATCAGTACGAATGATGAAATGGTTAGGAATAAGGTAATAGTGCCAATGTTTAACTGCCATAAGGATTGCTAGTAGCTCTTTTTCATAAACGGATAAAGTTTGCTGTTTTGGGGATAGTGACTTACTTATGTAAGAGATTGGATGATGATCTTGCATTAGTACAGCCCCTAAGCCCGCATTAAAAGCGTCCGTTTCCACCACAAATGGTTTGGAGAAGTCGGGTAAAGCTAACACTGGGGCAGAAGTCAAAGCAGCTTTCAAGTTATCAAAAGCTACTTGAGCACCCTCATTCCAAGTGAAATTATCCTTCTTTAATAAGTCATGGAGGGGACGAGCTAAGACGCCAAAGGCCTTAATAAAGCGCCTATAATACCCAGCAAGGCCTAAAAAACCCCGGAGCTGTTTAAGGGTGGAGGGCACTGGCCAATTATGAATAGTTGCGATCTTAACTGGGTCAGTGTGTACTCTCTGCAGTGATGACATAGCCCAAGTACTCAACCGCTAATCCAGCAAATGAGCATTTAGAACGCTTAACAAAGAGAGAATTAGATCGCAATAGGGTAAACACCTTATGTAAATCTGAGAGATGCTGATTCATATAAGTGCTATACACTAAAATGTCATCAAAGAAGACTAAGACACACTTTCGTAGTAGAGGCTTGAAAACATGGTTCATTAAAGCTTGAAAGGTAGCCGGAGCATTAGTAAGGCCAAAAGGCATTACTAAGAACTCATAATGACCTTTATGAGTTCTAAAAGCAGTCTTGTAAATGTCATCTTCAAACATTCTCACCTGATGATATCCTGACCGTAGGTCCAATTTAGAAAAGATGATGGATTGGCCTAATTCATCCAATAATTCTTCAATCAAGGGAATGGGGAACTTGTTTTTAACTGTGGCATCATTTAAACGACGATAATCCATGCACATTCGTCATTGTCCATCCTTCTTTTTGACTAGCACAACTGGAGCAACAAAGTCACTGTGGCTATCTCGAATGACTCCAGCTTCTTTTAGTTCAGTGGTCATCTTTTCTATCACATCCTTCTGACCAATCGGGTAGTGATAAGGTTTTTGGCAAATGGGACCACTACCATCTTTCAAAGTAATTCGATGATCAAAGGGCCGAGAAGGAGGTAATGATGTTGGAGTAGCAAAAACATCTTCAAATTGGGATAATAAGATATCCAATCGACTATCAGCTTGTGTTTGTAAAATCTTAGAACCATAAGTGCGATCATTTTCAGTCAAAACAGCACTAAGGCTACAAAGCTGAGCCGAGATATTGGTATGCCTGCCAAAAATCTTTTCCAATTTCTCCGTAGAACAAATAGAAACTTTATTATCCACCAATCCTTTCAATTCGAAAGGGTGTCCATCTACCATGAACTTCATAGTCATGTTGTTGAAATTCCATAGAATATCATTAAGGGGTAATAACCATTGAACACCAAGATTCATATCATAGTTTTCAAGTGGAATTAAGAGTACCTCAGTGGTAAACCGTGTGCCTTGCATGGACCACCGAAATGAAGGGCAAATTTGGGTACAAGCCAATTGATTGCCATCTGCTACACTTATCTTTAAGGGCTTGATATCTTTAACCTCACATTTCAATTTTTTTGTAAGCTTTGAATCAATGAAGTTGTGAGTGGAGCCTGAATCAATCAAGATATGAAGCTGCCTAGTTCCCATGGATCCTTGAACTCGCGTAGTGGCAAAAGAATGACTTCCCATTAATGCATTCACAGATAATTGAAAGTCAGGTTCTTCTTCCGCACAAGGACATGAAGTGTCTTCATCATCATCTTCAACATCTATAAAGAACACTTGTTTCTTTTGACACTTATGAGCAGGGCTGAATTTCTCATTACACCAGAAACACTCACCATTAGCTCGTTTAATAGCCATTTCTTTGCTAGTTAAAGTTTTGACATTAGAGTTGCAATTAACAGGAAATGTATTGGTTTTGGAAGGTGGTGTAGGAAATATTTTGGAGGGAGGTGTAGGTAGTAAAGGTAGTTTTGTGTAATTGGTAGGGGTGACAAGTTTTGGGGAAGTATTCCAATTCTTAGTGGTAGTAATACCACTAGAGAATGATCCCCTGGATAATGATTTCAAGAAATTGGCATTGTTAATGTGCTGTATACGAGCTAAACCAAATGTTTCATGCAAAGTCTTTGGTTGAAACATTTGCACTGGACCTTTCACTTCCTCTTTCAGTCCTTTTAAGAATAAACTGATAGCTTGTGAATCAGTAATATTCACCTTATTGAGTAGGGAATCAAATTTGTTACAATACTCTTCAAATTCATCCCCTATTTGATGTAACAATGCAATTTCTTGCAGAGGATCTTCATATAAGGTATTCGAGAACCGATTTGTGATTGCTCGCACATAATCCACCCATTGCAAATCAACAACTGTGACTCCTCTTGATTTCATAAACGATTGATGCCATTCTAATGCATCATCCTGTAAATGAATGACTGCATACCTGAGCTTCATGTTCTCTGGTGTTTCGTCGACTGTGAAGAAATGTTCACATCTATAGAGCCATCCTTTAACATCCTTGCCATTGAATTTTGGAAATTCGATCTTCCCTAAACGCGTTGAACGATTCTTATCCTTAACAGTACGATCTACCTCCATTGGAGTGTTAATACGATCACCACCATTGACTAAGACTTCCTTCTGGTTGCTGATGAGTCGCTCCACCAATGTTCGCAATTCCGCTATTGAATTGTTGCTAGCAGCAATTGCACGATTGGTCTCCGTCGTCGCCGCCTTCAATTCTGCAAAAGAACGATCGTGCTCCTTCAGAATCTTGTCAATCTCCTGATTTCTTGTGTTATTCGCCATTGAAGAACACAATTGAGTTCCGCGAATCAGAAGCTCTGATACCACTGATGCAATTAGTAAGAAAGAGAGAGAGTTTTCGAGAGAGGAGAAGAGAACCAATTTCTATTTCATTGCATAACCCCAAATTCCACAGTTACAACCGTATATAACGACATTCAACGATATTCAGCGGCTAACTAATCCAAATACAAAGTATACTATATCAGTCCCTCAACTATGAACTAATGACAATTATGACCGTAACCTCTTATTACACATAGTATCGTATCAGAGAGGATTCCATTCAAAATGTTTGAGCTTTGATATCTCAGAGGAGAAACAATTATGCTGAAATTCTTCACAAACCGACGGTAAAATAAAGCAAGGCCATGAAAACTTCATACCTGTTGAATAGACTTGGGAGTAGGCCAATCTTTAATGGTCTGTATCTTCCTATTATCAGCTTGGATTCCTTGGGCATAGATGAAATAACCAAGGAAAGTTATGTGGCCTGTAAAGAACTCATATTTTTCTTGATTACCATACAACTTTTCTCGTCCCAACACATTAAATAGTTGTTATAGGTAGGAGTAATGTTCCTCTCCCAACCTGCTATACACAAGAATGTCATTAAAATAAACAACTATGCACCTGCCCAGAAATTGTTTTAACACGTGGTCATTAGGCGCATAAATGTATTAGGTGCATTCGACAAACCGAACGACATTATAAGCCATTTGTAAAGGCCCACCTTGGACTTAAATCCGGTTTTCCACTTGTCCCCTTCATGAATTCTGATTTGATGATACCCACTTCGTAAGTTGACTTTAGAAAAAACAGTAGCACCATAGAGATCATCTAATAAGTCATCCAACCGTGAGAATGGGAACCGGTACTTAATAGTAATTTTGTTGATTGCCCGACTATCAATGCACATTTGCCACTTACCATTTTTCTTTGGAACTAGAAGGGTAGGCATAACACAGGGGCTTAAAAACTCCTGAATAAGTCCTTTATCCAACAAACCATCTACTAGTTTACGGATTTTAGCGGTTTCTTGATGGTTGGTTTGGTAGGTTGGCTTATTGGGTAATACAGAACCAGGAATGAGATCTATTTTGTGTTGTATGGTTCATAAGGGTGGTAAGCTATAAGGGATTTCAGTTGGGAACACATGAGAATGGGTAGATAGTAAGGGCTAGACAAGACTATGGGGTACATGGCTGCAGGTTTCTTTATCATCATCAAGGCCAAGTAAGATGAAATCTTTTTGGGACACATCCTCATGGTGATCTATTGCAAGAATGTATTAAGTGGGGGTGTTTTTTAGTGGTCAGAGTTGGTAGAATAGGAATTAAGGTTATGTTTCTGTTGATGTTAAAAGGTATATGTATTCTTGTATCCATCATGCATGACTCTCCGATAAAACAACCATGGGCGACCAAGAAGCACATGACAAGCATCCATGGGGATTACATCACACCAGATTACTTTTTTCATATTTTCTACCAATGCTCAAAGATAACAAAATACGTTGAGATACTTGTGTACCCTTACATTGATTGAGCCATTGAATGACATATGGTTCCGGATGTAGTTGAGTTGTCAAACCCAATTTACTGATAAGGGTTTGGGATGCGACGTTAGTATATCTACCCCCATCTATTATTAACATGCGGACCCTATTTGAAATGGTGTATAGGGTGTGGAATATGATCTCAGATTGTTGATTTTCTTCATGTTCAATGAGCCCACTAGGTGCTCTATGTACAACTAAGCATTAGCCCTTATCTAGACCAGGAATTTCTTTATGTGGCTCTAGAACAAGACTTGGCTGGTCAGGATTATTAGCAAGGTAGCAAGAGTCATCAAACACTTTAAAATCAGCCAAAGTAACCATCTTTTTGTTTGGACATTCAGTATGGCCTAGTCCCTGGCACTGAAAACACTTTCTTGGAATCTTTGGTGGTGGGGATGTATTCTCTAAAAGGTTATTAGGTTTAGGGGATGAGGTGAGTCGAGTTGGGGTGAAAGACTTAGCGGTTCTTTGGGTGGCTTATGTTTTCCCTTTTGCCTTGCCTTGGATGTCAACCTTATGGGCTAGCATGGACAGCTCCTCTAAGGTCGAGTATGGTTAAAGCTTTACAATATTAACAATTCGGGGATCTAGTCCCACCCTGTACCACACTGTAACGCCCCGAAATTTCCGAAGCAAGCCATTTAATAATAATGGGCTTTGTTAAGGGTTAATTAATATAAATAAGGAAAGGTGGGTTATGGACTAAATTAACCACACTAGGCTAAATTTTGATGGGTTTAAGGTCCTATAATCAGCCCTTAAATATGCATGACCAGCCTCCACCTTCCTCATTTGCAACTCTAGCCCCCAAACTTCTAGAAAGAGAAAGTAGATAGAGAAAGTGAAGAAAACTCAAGGATTGGTGTTCTATTGTTGAAGGGATTGAAGACCTGCAAGTTGGAGCTTCAAACCACGAGAAAGGAGCAACAAATCAAGGTAAGAGTCGTCCTTAAGATAAATATTGACTAACTTATCTCATATGAAAACCTTTTCAACATGTATTTGTCTATGTCAAACAAATCTAAGCCTTGGTACAAAAGGTTTTTCTTCCTAATCTGCATGACAAGTATATGCTCTTCCGAATAGAAGTTTTTCCTTGGAAGATATCTTTGTTTATCTTTCGAAGGTAATTTTTCTTAACTTATATTATCTTAGGAAAAGTTTTAAGCTTCGAAAGTACATTATCAAATCTACTTTTGAAACAATAAACTCTTTATTCGGAAACCATTGTTACTCTTGGAAGTAAACTTACTTTCGGAAGTAACTTTGGCTTCAGAAGATATTACACTCGGAAGACGTTTACTCTCGGAAGAAAACTTTACTGTGTACTATAAATCTATGGGCCCCACTCTGTAAAAAAGTAAATATTTTATTAATCATGTCGGAATATTTAAATACCTTATCCCTACCGCCCCTTTCATGTCATACACCCAAACCGTCATTTCATCCCTTCCACTTCCCATTTTACCACATTAAATACTTCCGACCTCTCCCTTTAATCTTTTTACCCTTTTGCAACCCCTAAGCATTCTTCATTTTCACTCGTAAATTTACTCTGTTTTCCCTCAAGAATAGCTTTCAACCTTCAGTGCAACCAAGTCGCACTCCTTGACTCTTCAAAGGATGCCGACTTCTCCGAAATCATCTAATTTCTCCTTCAGTCCACATAACCCCACTATATACTTCAACCATATGGCTGAATTTTAGGCCAATGGTCAAAGTGCGACTCTAAATGGAGTTAGGGTTATCCTGTCAACGATCTCCAGCCAAAGTTTGGTCATCTCTGAACAGACCATCAAAGAACACTTAGAGCTTCATGATGAGGATCTCCTATCACATTCCCCAAGTCGGATTTGGAGGAAACCTATGCCCAGATGGGGTATGGTGGCGATGTAAGCAGGTCAACGGTCTACGAGTTCAATTTTTCTTACAACTGGAAGTTCCTGCTTCACATTGTTTTTCATTGCCTATCCAACAAATCCGGAGGATGGGATCAAATTCCCTATGATCTCAGATTCCTGGTTCATGGATTGGTGAAAGGACTCAGGTTCAACTACTCCAGATTTGTGCGGAATAACCTCAGAGGAAACCTTCAAAGGGAAACCTTCTACATGTATCTCAGGTTCATTCAACATATTATTAACTGTGAGCTAGATCTAGAGAAGCTTGTCTGTGCAGCTACTCTCTCTATCCCTCCCATGAGGCAGGCCATTTTCAAAGTTCTAAAGAGAGTGTCAACCAACTTCACCGGAAGACATACTGCTCTTCTTCCAGGTATGATCGAGCCAATGGCTCCTGGTGACATCCCTATCAACCCCACAGGTGATGAACCCGCACCAACCTTGACCTCTTCCCTACCAATTCCGGTTCCTCATCCCATCACACATCTATATTACAGACGTCCCAAGCGAACCCTTGTTCAATCTTCTCTGATTGAACAAGCCCCTATTGTTCTATCCAAAAAGACTAGAGTGGAAACATGGGCTCCCACTCAGTCTGAGGTCCAACCTTCCCTCTCCCTTAACCTTAATATGGGCATTGAGTCTCCTCAGTCTCAATCCCATGAGCCCCAAACCCAAGCTAAAAGCCCTCAGGGTGAGTCACTATACTCCCCTGAGCGACCAATAAGGGACAGCCAAATCATAGGCTCTATGCCTCTAGACATTAATCAAGGTCCCGGGTTTTTAGGTACACCCCTCAAATCCTATACTAACCTACTTACCAGTACGGATGAGGATTTCATGTCTCTCCAGGGTCATGATGTTGATTTATCTGTCCTATCCAATGATCAACTGAACCAAGAGAAACCCTCTGACTTCTAGTCCCCATCAGCAAAGCCAAACTGAGGTGAGTCCTACTGATGTGGAGGGGACTCATGTAGATTTAGCTGCTACTACTGAGAGTGTCTCAATGGCTTCTCAGGACAGTAGTAACATTTCTGAGACTAAATCTACGCCAACTTTGCCCATTGATATCTCTGGACGGGATATTAGTGAGCGGAGGAATCCAGGGTGCCAAGAAACCACATCTGGTGGTGTAGATGAACATACAAGGTATGTTATCTCATCTCCTCGTGATTCTTCTCATGAAGCTGAGGGAAACATGCAACTCACAATTGACTACCTGCTTTCTAAAGTCTTAGACCTTGAGTTCAAGGTTAGGACTTTACAGACTAGGTCTATCACTCAGCAACTTAAGATACAATATCTCAAGGATCAACTAGCTGAGACACAAATTGAGAGATCTGTTAGGCATGTACCAATTCAAGTCTCTCTGAATTCTTCCTCTAGCTCATTAAGCTCTCAAGATGATGCTACCAAAAAGGGGAAGAGTGTTCAGAGAGAAACACATGAAGAGCAAAGCTTGGCTCTCACAACTCTTTCTTCGAAATACCCAGCCTCACAAGCAACTATTTTCCCTGAGCCACCTCTTATCACTTTTCAAGTGCACTCAAAGATGCTCATGGATCTTCACAGATTCCTAACCTTATTCCTACTGAGCTCCACTCTTCAACAACCAACCCCAGATGTTGTTATGGCTTATTTTGGAGCAGAAGAACTTCAAAGGCTGAATGCACCGCCTACCACTGATGAAGGAGTTGGTCAACCTAAGGTCCACATTGAACCTAAGATTGATTTCGAAGAGGATATGGGGACTGATGGCCCAGCAACTGCATCAGCTGGGACAGGTAGTGAAATTGCTCTAGCTTCCGAAGCTGAAATGGAAGCAATGAAAGGACTATCCTCCCTGTCTAATGATCTAATTATCACAAAGGAAATCTTTGAATTAGCCTCTGAGATAAACAGTGAAGACCCTCTTACAAATCCTCATGAACAACCATCTTCATTTTCACAAGCTCAACTCACCTCTCATCAACCTGAATCATCCACAACTGAGTCTCTAAATGATCAAGCTTCCGTAGACACCAAAGGAAAAAATAAAATGTCTGCGGAAGAACTGCTAGAAGAAGAAAGGTTGGAGAAGCTTAAAAGAAAAGGAAGACTCCCCACTGGAAAGCTCCTAGCTACAAGTAGCAAGGCAGCTGTGGTGTCTCAGGAGGCCGTCATCCAGAAAAAGAAAGTAGAGATTATTGAAAATCTTGTTAATCTTGGAGTAGCAAATAAAGATATGCTACCAGTTGAGGAGCTGGTAGAATTAGAAAAGGCAACCCTACTATAAAAGGAACAAGATGAAGTAGCAAGGTTGGCCTTAGAGGAAGAGGAAAAGAGGAAGAAAGAGGAAGCTAAATTGCAGTTGAGAGAAGAAATGATAGCTTTCTTAAACTCAAGGGGTACTCCTTTGAAGAACTAGCTCCTCATGACAATGACATGGTCTTGTTGCTTGTCAACAAAGAACAAGATCAAATGGATAAGGAGAGGAGAAAGGCAGTCAGGGAAAAGCTGAGGGGCAAAAAGAAGAAGAAAGAAGAAGAACAACTTGTCAAGGCCAAGAAGATGGGAGACAGAGCATGGGTGAAAGCATATCTCAGAGCTCATGGTTTCTCTGGCAGACAAGTTGGTCTAATGACTGATAGGACCCTGCAGCGACATGTCAGTGACATCAAGGCTGACATTCGCTCAGGAAGAAAGAAGGAGGTTTACCAAAGCTCTCAGAAGACAACACCCAAACCTTTACCAAAACCTCAACATCAAACCAAACCTAAGCCCACACCCTTTCCCTTCCCAGTTAAAATAGAACCAATCACTGAACCATACACCCCTAAACCTACATCATCAGCCATACCATCATCCTCACCCATTGCTTCATAACAACCACCATAATTACCCATTCTAAAACCCAAAACACTGCCCAGAACTCAACCCTTCTCCACCTAACAATCAACCATCCACCCATCTCCCAAACCATCCTCTGAGTTAGGTAAACCTCTGACCTTGGAGGAATTCAAGGAAATCAAGCAAAATCTCATCAAGTGTACCACTCTGAGCAATATCTCTTATGAAGAGGAGCCCATCAAACTGACTTTTATTGATGGATCCTCAAGTTCCCTTACAAGAGAGGAATTTCTTGATTTACCTAGGGGAACTCTGGACCAGGCACTTCATCTCTTGGCACTCAACTCTGATTCACTAAATAAGGAAGAGAAGAAATTAAGAAGAAGACTGGTGACTCTGTTGGACATCAGAAAGGGAAACAAACTGCCTAGTTAACCCCTTATTTCCAGGAAAGGAATTGTCCAATGGAGGTTTGATACTTCTCCTCCCAACTTTGTTGTGGAAAGAGAGAATTGACAAGTCAACATACTCAACACTACATCTCTGCTACACTCAAGCAGATTTCACATTGCTGAGTTAGTAGAGAAGCTATTCTCCAACCCCTCCAACTCTCAGATAGCTGCTCACATAAGAAATCATCTAAGCAGCCTTCACCTTGCTGAGTTAACTACAAGACAGGCATTGAAGAAGATTTGAAGCTAAGACAGAAGGTGAAAAAGGAAGGTTCAATCAAAGGAGAGACTTTCCTTCAAAAGATTGAAGTCCCTGCCTTGGAATCTATAATTAGATGGGAGTATGACTACAACCCCCATCAACTAACTCTCTTCAGAGGGCCATAATAAAGGGTACACATGATTCAACATAACAGACTGGACCTGTTATTAACAAAGGATCTGTACCAACTTCTCAGCACCACTTCTGGAAAGAACAAAGAGATAGACAAATATCTGCTCTCCTTGGTGCTGAAAGTTTTGAGGAATAGAAGACAGTGAGGTTTTGATAGCATCAGCCTAGGGGAAGTTTGTTGGGGTAGATGAGGCTGGTGCAACCAAAACCAACTTAGAATAATTTTGGTGCAACTGATAAAGACTTCCGAAGACAAAGTCTACACTTCTGAAGACAAAGTCTGCACTTCCGAAGATCAAAGTCAAGAGAGCTTTCAAAGAGAAATCATAACTTCCGAAGACAAAGTTATCTCTCTTCAGAAGATCAACACTTAGAAGATCTCAAGACAAAAGCTTTCAAAGCATGAAGTGTCAAAGACTAACATAAGTCTCGGAAGAAGTAGATTCTTCCGAAGTATAAGTAGCTTCGGAAGAACTTGTTCCTCCGAAGCCAGTTTACCTTCGGAAGAACCTACTATAAACCAGTGGATATTAGTATGGTCTCTCTGACAAGCCACTGCAATCTCTGAGATACCGCATGGCGTTTTCCCATGCTTAGGTAGTTGACCAACTTTAGTCCACTGTTCATTCCTTATCAATTAGTACAGTTACCAACTTTAGTTGGTAACCAAAAAGGTAAGTCATGGACATGTCATGACTACCTTGTCTAGGATAGTATTTTATTCTAGAAACCTTACAACTAGCAATGTAGTGTTTGTTTAGTTAGTAAGTGTCTAGCTAGTAATCTTTTGTATAACCGGCTGTAGATAGTAGTATATATAGTTCTTATTGTAACCTCATAAGAACAATGCTTGCAAGAGTCTTGTAACCCTGAGTTGAGAAGTAATATATACAAATATCTTGAAAATTATTTTTTGTGTCTTTATTTTATTTGGTATATTATTATCAACTCTTAGAGGATTCTGCATCATCCTTGAGTTTGTTTCAAGTGAGTTTGAGAGAGAATACTTGTGTTTAGTGACTAATATTGATCCTGCATAAACTCAAGATTATTTTCTCAAATATATGTGTCTTAAGTTGTCTATATCATCACCAATATAAGCCCAGTGTACTTTGGAAGAATTGTTTTTTTTAATATTCCTTAGAATTTTGAAAATTAAGATGTATTTTATTTTGGAAGACATTAACTTGACTTCGGAAGAAAGGTATATCTTCAAAAATAACTACTTACTAAGATATTTACCTTCGGAAGAAATTCTTATATATCTTCCGAAGCTTAAATATACTTCTAAATACTTATATATTTTAAAGGACAATTTTGTTCCGAAAACAATTATATCTCGGAAGCTTTATTCATCCTTTGAATAAATCCTACAGAGTTTAATTCTTCCAAAATCAAATATATCTCTGAAGCAAAAAATACTATTAGTATTTTTCTTCCGAAGCTAATTTTTATCAAGCTAAGGATTATCTTCCGAAGTCAAATTGGCTTTCGAAGTTTTCATCAAAACTTCCGAAGACAAATTATCTTGGGAAGATTTTACACTTCCAAGAAAACTACCTTTTTGGGCACTTTTTCAGAAGTGGGACCGACATCCAGATTTCAAAGTTTATCCTTTTGCATTAACTTTGTCTCAAATCCAACCTATAAATATACCTTTAATGATTCGCCCTCTTTCTCCTTCTTCTTCATCTGCAAAAGTTCAAACCCTAAATTCACCCACAAACCGACATTGTTCTTATCTTTCTTCACTTCTAAGCTACTCAAAATGGCCAATACTGATCCTTGAAACTAACAAGATTTTTCCATGCAACTAAGTAGACAACGCAACCAAGTTTTTCTGTTATCATATGAGAAAGATCCAGGTTTCTCAGATGTTTTCTGCTTCCTATCTCACTCAAACTACCTCCCTGCATTCACTATAGACCCTCTTTTGCATGAAGATCAACTTCTAGAGTTCTGGATGACCACGTCATCTTGGATGGTGAGAAGGCACTGTCTGCCTCAGTACAAGGGAAAACAATCTTCATCACTCCATCCACCATCAACTCTTATTTAAGGCTCGATAATAAAGAAGGTGAATTGTCCTACCCCAAATTTATTGTAAACAACTCATTCTGACAGATGGGCTATGAAGGGGAGTACTCAATAAGAAGCTTTAAAAAGGGTAAGGTTTCCTCCCAACGTAAGTACCTTCTCCATGTGGTCATCCATTATCTGTCCAACAAACATGGAGGTTAGGACCAAATGTCTAAAAACTTATCCTACATAGTCCATGGGATGGTTCAAGGGATGAAGTTCAAATACTCTCAGTTTGTTTATACAAACTTGCTTGCTAACTTAGACTACTTGGAGTACTACATGTTCCCTAGATATGTTCAACACATTCTTAACTGTGAACTGGGCTCACAGTTAAGAGGAACAGGTAATACTCTTAAATTGGGACAGATGAAATCTGACATCTTCAAATGATAAGAAAGTCAACTATTGGCTTATCAGGGGTAGAAACAGCCCTGGTCCTAAAAATGTTAGAGCTCATTGCTCACAGTGATAATTTGGCAGCAAAAGCCAATGTTGAACCCACACCTTCAACACCTGCACCACCCACATAGCCACAAATCACCCTCACCTACTCAAGAAGATCAAAACGAACCCCTGTACAACCTAATTAAGATGTGCAGGCCACCATTCACTCACCCATGTAGGAGGAAGTGGACACTGGAGCTCCCACCTATCCTGAGGAGCAGACCATTCCCATCATTTCTTCTATCAGTGATGAGGTTCCTTATGCTTAGCTTGATGAGCTCATTACCCCAACCTTAAGCCTTCACTCTAAGTCTCAAAACTCTGTTGATCAACCTTCAGGGGTGTAACACCCGGATAATATAAAGGATGGTAGAATGAAGAATAAAAATGGAAATGTGCCATTTAACCCAAGTGGAGGGGTTAAATATGTCAAAAGTACAAATTTAAACATTCTTTTTGTACAAAAGCAACATGGCCACCCATGCCATGTTACTTTTCACCTATCATTCGGATTTTTAGAGAGAGAAAGAAGAAGAGCAGAGAATTCTCGGAGGTTATAGAAGAGGAAAGGGAATTCGAAGTTTTTGGTAAGAATTCTCAGTTTTATGATGTTTTAGATGTTTCTAGTCTCATTTATGTGCTTATAAATGTGTTTGTGTGTTCGGGTTGTATATGTGTGTGGGTTTTAGGTGCTAAAAACGTCTGAGAAAGTTCAAGAGAAGGGTTCAAACCCGAAAACAACTAAGGTGAGTTCTAGACCCCGTATTTTTACTTGTTTTAATTCTTTAGGGCTGAAAATGTATGTAAAACCGTTTTTACAAAGTTCATTTTGAACACCCGTATGTACCTATGTGTGTATGATAATGTTCTTATGGTGGTTAGGTGTTTGTTATACTTAGAGTAGTGTTATTAAGCTTAGAACATGTAAGAAAAATGATTAGGATTGATAATATGTTAGAACATGTTAAACAGGTTGCCCAACCACCCAAACAGCACTCCCAACCGTCTGAGATTTGCCTTAGAAAGTTTAAGTAGGCCCAAACGTCTAAACAGGGCCCAACCGCCTGAACAGTGCCCCAGCCATCTAGAAATGCCTTAGAAAATTCTAAGTGCAAGCCCAACCACCTGAACAGTAGCCCAGGCGTCTGAGGTTTTGACTCAGGCGCCTAAGTGAGGGACAAACGTCCAAATAGTGCCCATGCGTCTGGGATTCCCCAAACGTCTAAGTGTTGAACCGTCTGAATAGTGCCCATGCGTCTGGGGTTCCCAAAACGTCTAAGTGTTGAACCGCCTGAATAGTGCCAATGCGACTAAACAGGCCTCAAGCGCCTGCATAGTGTCCATGCATCTAGAACACTTAGAATAATTCCTGAAATTTTGGGCAAAATAGAATCATTAGAGTTTGACCCAAGTTTGACTTAGGGCTTTTAATTGTTATTATATTTACATTATTATAAGTTGTTCATATGATCATAATGATTATTATTGTGTGACTTATGTGGTGTGCCTATGATCATAAATGCAAGTATTATCTTTAACATAGTGAAAGAGAAATAACAAAGAGAAGTGTAACCTAATTGAAAAAGTTAACAAGTCTTGCAAGCATATAGGAGGTGCACGACCATGTTGTCGTTAGCTCAACTGTGATGCGGGTTAGCTACCCCTTATGCTCATAGGGCCTATCAATTGAGATTGGCGGACCTTTGTAGCATTACCCTAGGTGACTGGGCCGGCCTAGTACACAGTAATTCAGACCATAGACTGTAGGGGCCCAGCACCAGTTTCTCCGTGCACATAGTTTAGGGTATTGCTCATTGGTCCACATAGACAGTGAAAGATAAAATTAACAGAGTACAACATGAACAAGGCATACAGTAAAGAAAGAAAGCATTACCTTGTTGTATAGCTAACATGTGCTCATCTATAAGAGTAAGAGATGTATTTTACAAAAAGGAGTATTTTCATATATATACATTATACAAGGTATCTTTAATACTTATAAAACTAGAACTCACTCAACAACGCTGACTTTTATACATTTCAGTTGGTAGGTAATTGTTGCTGAGGATGGCACGAGGGTGAAGCTACTCGGCAGGAAAAGTCTGACATCCATTCTTAAGTCATGATATTGTTGTTTTGTAATGCAATTAAGCAATCTTTTGTAACTTTAACATTGTTGTATTGCTTAACAACAGTATCTTTTTAATAATAGAGAATGGTTTTTGCTCACATAATTCCGTTGTTTATTTAATGAAATGTATATTAATTTGTTTATGTGCAATGAATGACCAACTGTGAGGTGCCCGGAAACGGGGCCTTACAAGGGGAAATCTACAATCCCCAATATATAGATCTCAACAAACCAATCCCTAACCTAGAATTCTATGATGCTGAGGATATGGGCTATACTGAGTACCATAAGTCTCTCTTCTCCACCCCTGCTTAAGGAGAAATGAGTGCTCCTGAATCACCCATATCTACTCCACATCATCGAACCCCAACTGAGGTGGACATCTCTAAAACTATTCTGGAAGTCCATATAGAAAAGGCTCTCACTTCTGCAAGTGATTATATTATTAAGACCTCAACCATGGTAACGCAGCCCATTGACACTTCTATATGGTGCAGGGGAAACCCAGCAACCAAGAACTCCAAGCTAATGATGAGAAAGAAGACTTTGGTCCTATTCTCCACCCCCCATGATTCTTCTGATAAAGATGAGGGGAGTCTGCAACTAAAGGTACAAAAACTATTAAAAAACATGCACCTATTTAGTTTCAAAGGTTAGTCACCTGGGAATTTTAGGTGGATACCTTACAAAGAAAGATCAATGACCAACAACTTAAGATCACCAATCTCAAAGGCAAGTTAGCTGAGAGACCTATCAGAAGAACTCAACCAGGTCCACAAGAACTTGTGGATGTGGTAGACCTAACCCTTAGCTCCTCTATGTAAGAGGGTGATGCTACTAAAAAGGGTGAGAAAGTTCTACCTAGAATACTAGAACCTGGGAGTTCTACCCAGAGTATGGACATGGAGGACACACCATCCTCACTTGTATTTGCTCATACTCAACAACATCCTCAGGCCCACATTGATGTTGATTCACTAATTCAAAGCCTGTTTAAGAAGGGTATACCAAGGGCAATGTCTACCCCATCTTACCCTACTAAAAATCCAATAGTGGGATAAAGTTATGATCCTGAAAGAGGAGCCCTGGTAATCTCTAGATCTCAGGGACAACAAGAAGTCTTCAACGTTTGTTGTTTAATCTGATTATTCTTTGTTTCTCAACAAATTTCGTATTGTTTCCTATTTGATATGTTATTTAAATAACCAATATCATTTACTTTTCTTATGTATGTCAAGTAACATGACTCTTTTCCTTCTATTGAACTCCCACCAAGTTTTTTGCTCTTGCTATATGCACATCTTCAGCTTACTTGGTGAGTTTTATTAGTACAAATATACTATTTTTATTTCATATCTTAATAATTACATACTCATGTATATTATTTGTTTTATTTAAGCCTATACCTATGGACTGGGTTAAAAGAAAAGATGATAGATACCGCCTTCTGATGGATGGAATGAGTTGTTGGTTCATAATGGTCTGGCAAGACAAGATCTTATGATATTTAACCGAATTGATAAAAATACATGGTGTCTAGCAATTGCTTATTCTAACACATTACTCCAAAAGAATCCTTTTTTCTTTCACGTTTTGTGAGAAAGATTACGTCCATCTATGGTATTACAACCTCTATGTTCAACATATTATCATGATTTACTTTTGAACTACTTATCTACCAAAATAGTAAAATTTATCCCTTTACATTTATATTGTTTTGCAGTTTATCGACCGTGACTTTGTTGAAAGACATGTTTCCAAGAAAATAATCGGCTCTTATGTTACCATTACATCATGGCTTGCTTATCAGTGGCATATGAAATCAAGCATAAGCAAATGTATGAATTTTTTGATGGTTTTGATTAGCTCCTTAATGACTACCCACTCCAGTCTTATGACCTTTTGGTTGTTCGACTGATTGAAGAAAGCACTTTTCATTTATCTATTTTTTGCGGCAACTAGCTTGCGGCTGTTAAACCTAAGATAGAGTACTAGTCCTTTGTTCCCAATAATCAGCATCATGAAGGTACATTTGTATTTGATGTAAAAACCCTTCTTTTATTCTTGTTATAAATAATTATCTTTAATGGCTTACAAATCCCCAATATAATAATCAAAATGCAATTTCTTCATTTTTCCCAAGTTAACAGTCTAAGGATCTTGATGATCAGATCGTTGAACCTGCTTGTACTGACGGTATTTTTTTTACTAACAAAAAGGAAAAGAAGTCGTTAAACAGCATGATACTGTTTATGAATCTCATCAAAATTTTCATTATGGTGTTTCCCAAAGAGGATCTCATTTTCATTATAACTTTAAAATTATTGTTTCTTTAATCACACTAAAATTTACTATTTAACATATTTTATGAATTTACTATTTCATTTTGAAGGCATACCACTTGATGAAAATGATAACGACAATGATCCTATTTTCTTGTATTTGAAGATAAAGTTCTTAGTGAGTTATTTATTTGATTAAATTATGTAATGTGGAACATTTAGAGTACTATTACTATATTATATGTATTTAACATTGTAGTTAATGATGACGATAATAACAGAGATTATATTGATGTTGATGTTGAAGATGAGGCGGTTGATCAGGAGATTAACCATGTGAATTCTGATAATGTTGTTGATGAGGGAGGTATGTTATATTATTATGATATTTATTTTTCTAAATAAGATACATAAATAATATCGATTTCATGTGATATTTTAATACCATTAAATTTGACTGAATATTCTCTCTGTTATATTAAGCCAGGTAGTGACGTTATGTAACTTTTATAGCAGTCAAATTTAATAATATGGGATGAAGCACTGATAATACATAAACACACGTTTGAGGCGTTAACAAGGACTACGAATGACATACTTGACCCTCATTTGACCAAAACAATGGTGTGCTATTGAAGGGGGTGGGGAGTTATTGTCTTTGGAGGCGACTTTAGACAGATTCTGCCAGTTATGTCAAATGGAACACGGCACGATATCCTTAATGCATCTCTAAGTTAGTCGTATATTTGGTCAAAATGCAAGGTATTTAGACTAACAAGAAAACATGAGGTTAACTATAGGAGGGGATGCATGCAATATTAAAGAGACAAGACAGTTTTCAAATTGGCTTTTAGACTTGGGTGAAGGAAAGATTGGTGATTGTAATGACTTTGAATCAGTTATAGATACATCTTAAGATCTTCTAGTAACTTATACAAACGATCCAATTTCTGCTTTGGTCGATTTTGAATGCCAGAAATCATTAGTATACGAAGAACAAAACATTTTCTAGGAGAGAGCCATACTATCACCTACAAATGAACACGTCCAAGATATTAATGATCGTTTACTTACATTAATACCTGGAAACGAAAGGGCTATCTTAGCTGGGACAATCTTTGCAAGTCGGATTATGTCATGATAATTTTGACGAGAACGTATACTCCCATGATGTTCTAAATGAACTTAAATTATCTGGCATACCAAATCATAAATTAGTTTTGAAGGTTGGTGTTCTTGTCATGTTGTTAAGGAATATTGACCAAAAAAATAGTTTATATAATGGAACAAGATTACTGATTATCTCTCTAACAATCATGTTATAGAAGTAGAAATAATCTCAGGCAGCAACATTGAAACTGTACTTTTATTCCAAAACTAAGTCTAAGTCCTTTAGACAAAAAAGTTCCATTCAACTTTAAAAGAAGACAATTCCCATGGGCTTTGTGTTTTGCTGTGGCAATTAACAAAAGTCCAATCTAGTCACTTTCCGAAGTTGATTTACACTTGAAAACTCCAATCTTAACTCAAGGTCAATTACGCTTTATCCAAGGTTAAAAGCATTGATAGATTAAAACTATTAATTCTTGACAAAATAGGAACCTTACAGGCACAACAAAGAACGTTGTCTATAAAGAGATCTTTACCAATTTGTAGTTTTTTAACAACATGATGACTACATAATAACTAATTTAAAGGTTAGCTTTCACGCCTAGACCTATATACCCATTTACTTTTTACATAGATCCTTATGCCACCCATTTCTAATTGAGTTAATCAAGTTATTAAATATTGCTACTCTAATAAAAGGGTAAATGGAGAGCCACGTGTCAACATCACGTTCATTCTCATCAAACTTTTCTCACTTCTATCTCCTATTAAATAATTGTATTAATTACTAATAATATTATTTATTTATTTTTACATTATAATTAACTTTTTTAATAAATTAAGAAATATATCTTTTTATTAATGTTATTTCTATAGAAATAGTTTTTATAAAATGATTTTTTTTCTAAAAATAAACTATTTTTATGTAATATTTTAAAAGTAGTTTTTTTAAAGTAATTTTTTATAAAAATTATTAAAATAGGAAGTTATAGTGAGGAAATTTTTAAAAATGTAATTTTTTTAAAACGTTATTTTGAAATAAAATGTTTATTTTATCTTTGAAAAAAATAAATGTAAAGTTTACACTTAAAAGCTGATGTAACAAGTTAAACAAAGAGCTTTCAGTATGCATACATGAAGTACAAAGTAGAGTTACTTTGTAAGTTTTACACAACTCAAAGGAAATAAGCTAAGTGTAAAATCTTCTGAAACCAAATGACAAAATCTTCCAATGCCAAAGATGAAGTCTTCTGAAGCTTTAGAGACAAAGTCTTTAAAAGCCAAATACTGATTTCTTTGAAAGAAAGCGAAGAAATGCTTTCTCTGATCACCTTTTGATAAAAAGCTGAACAACTTTTCGCTGTCACTCTGAAGACTCACCAACTTAAATAAGTTGGTGAAAAGGTCTATGTTTTTATCAATTGTAGATTATGGTCATTGGTCTTTAACTTTCTACTTTAGTACCTTTTATCCTTTTTATAATCTATTAGGATGTGAGCTATGACATGTCATAATCACAAGTTAAAAGACAATCTTCCTTTTGACGATACATTGATCTTGTTGTCTAGATTAATGTATAGCCGGTTGTAGAATATAGTATAAAGTATCTCAGGTTCTTATATTTATCTTTATGCTTCGTAACACTTGTAGTAGAACTTGAGAGCAATATACAATATTCTTGAAAGCCAAACTTTATCTTGTTCTTGTTCTTAGTCCTGCCTCATACTTACTTGGGTTCATAGTATCATCAACTAAAACAAGGTCCCCTCTTTGATCTGTTAAATGTTCTAAGTCTCTCCTTATTGTGAAACTGATTGTATTGACCACCCTTAACTGGTCGTGCAAGAAATAAATTTAAAAAGTTCATATTATTGTTTTATTATTTATAGTTATTACTCATACGTAATTCCAATCAGATCAAGTCTTAATATATCGTCTTATAATTAATAATTTATTCTATTTAATATTTTGTTTATTTAACCCATGTAATACACAAGTTTACTAAATTACTAAGGCTAGTCATATTATGTATATATATACAAAAACTTTAAATTTGATTTGATATATTTATTTTAGTTAACTAACTTAAGAAAAGAAACAAAAGTTATTATAGGTATATAATAATTGACATTAAAATCAATTAATCTATATTATATATAAAATCATTTGAGATGTACATATTTATACTTTTACTTAAAATGTAAGACACTTAAAACTATTTTTTAAACTTGGAGTACAAGTGATTTATGCTATAATTCCTAATTTGCACATATCTAATAAAGTTCTCGTCATTAATACAATATTTAATACACACTATATTATTTAATTCAATTCACTAAGTATTATCTTAATTGTTTTAAATTTATGTTTACTTTTTATATCCTTTATAACTAAATACAATTATTATTTAAACCTTATTTAAGTACTTAACTATATAATCACTGCCAATGATCTCTTGACCTAGTGGTTCAAGAGGGAGGTGGGACGCTTATGCCTCTCTTGGAGGTTCAAAATTCAAAAATTGACATTAGTGAATTATTAATAACTAGGTGTTACTAACTTCCAATAACTAACCAGTCATTCAAAAAAAACTATATAATCACCATATATTTAAATAATAATAATAATAATAATAATAATAATAATAATAATAATAATAATAATAATAATAATAATACACATCTAATAGATGTTTAAGATAAGTAAGTAAAAAGACTTGGTGACACTCAGGGCATTACATGGGAAAATCTATTATATATAACAAATACAAAAGATGGTAAATAGAGCAATTGTAGTTTTTCTTAATGTTACAACAGTAGTTTTTTTTCGCTCTAAAATAATCAAAATTTTATTTTATTTTCTACAGTTTTACACTTTAACTCATAATAATTTTCTAAAACTAACCACAACACTTTCTGTTTGTTTTTTTTCAAATTGATTAATGGCTTAATTTGTGTTTTACTTAAATTTTACATTTATACCATCAAACTATATCAAATTACATTTAATCTTCCAAACTTTAAAAAAGTTTTCTTCTATTTTCTTTTAACCAATTTACAATACAACCAAACTTTAATAAAGTTCTCATTTACACATTTATTATTTCGATGATTTGTTTTTTATTTGTATTTCTTCTTGTTATATTTTTTTATTAGCTTTTCACATTTGAATTTTTGTACACTTGGTTAATACTAATGTATATATCGTCACCCTACTATCTATAACTATACTATATATAAAGTATTTAAGATGGATATATTGGTAATTTTACATAAAGTGTAAGACACCTAAAATATTTTTTTAAGTATGGTGTACAAGTGTTTAATGCAACAATTCCTAATTTACCCCTATTTAGTAAACTTTTCTTCATTAATACATTATTTAATATACATTAGATTATCTAATTTAATTCATTGAGTATTATTTTATTTATTATATTATTAAATTAATATTTAAATTACACACATATATACATATATATACATACATACATACATACATACATACATACATACATACATATATATAGCATTTAAAATGAATATATTTGTAATTTTACATAAAGTATAAGACACCTAAAATATTTTTTAAGCATGAAGTACAAGTGTTTAATGTAACAATTCCTAATTTACCTCCATTTAATAAACTTCTCTTCATTAATACATTATTTAATATACATTTGATTATTTAATTTAATTCATTGATTATTATTTTATTTATTATATTTTAAATTAATATTTAAATTTACACTTACTTTTTATATACTTTATAACTAAATACAATTTTGATTGTGACATTCGTCACCAAAAGGTCCGTCATTTAACGTGGATTCCGTTAACTTTTTTTAAATGTTCATTCCTCACCTTTGTAAACTATTCGTGTGGATATTATACTTGCTTTTTCATCTTTTACACTTGTGTTCTCATCGTTAGTGTTATATCCTTAAAACCTTTACGATTGTCCTTATCGTTATCATTAAATATACCATTTTTATATATATTATTATTGTCACTAATAAAACCATTTCTAAGTTACAAATATCATTATTTGCACTTTTATCGTTAATATAACTAGCCGATGAAGGTCGTATTTAACCGAAACAAACTTGGGAACTCGGGGGCTAAGTGTAGGGACCAAATATGACATTTTGCCAAACTAGGGCTGGGTATACAAACCCCATTTCCAGCCCTAGCCTCCATTATTTCATCTTCTTCTTCTTCCCCTCCTCCTTGCACCAAAACCGCCCCTTTCTTCGCGTTTTCACCCGCAAGGCCTCGGCTACAGCTGATTCCACTTCATTCTAGCTGGTAGACAACCTTAGTTGCCCCCTTTCCTCGTTGTTTCTGTCCTTTTCACCTTGATTCAGGTGATCGGGACCAACCCGAGCATAAGAGGTCGTGAGGTCACGTGTGATGTCTTTCTATGCGTCCTTCTTGTTTGTGTGAGTGTGAAATGTGTTTCTGGAAGTGTTGGTGATGTAGATCTTGTGCACGCGGCAGCTGAAGGCTGCTCTGCACTTCTGCAGTCGCATTCTGCTATTCTGGCGACTGGGTCTGCCATGCGACTGAGCCGTACAACTGGGTGTGTCGTGCAACTGAGTCGTGCGACTGTGTCTATCATGCGATTGAGTCATGCGATTGTGTGTGTCATGCGATTGAGTCATCAACTGTGTGTGTGTCGTGCGATTGAGTCATTTGAATGAGTGTATTCATGCGATTGAGTCTATGCGGATGAATGTGTGCGATTGTGCGTGTATCGCACGACTGAATGCTGAGTCGTACGAATGAAGGTTCATTCGTACGAATGAAGCTGATTCATGCGAATGAAGGTTGATTCGTACATATGGATGTTGAGTCGTGCGATTGAGTGTTGTGTGGTACGACTAAAGGCCGAATCGCACGAATGAAGGTACATTCGTACGAATATAGCTGATTCATACGAATGAAGGTTGATTCGTGCGGATGGAGTGATTGAGTCGTGCGTCTGGTCCAGTCGTGCGACTGGAGTTATTGTGTGTGAGTTTCTTCTTGTGTGTGGTGTGTGTATGTCGTGTGATGTTAAGGTGACATCAACACGATTACCGTTGCTAATGACAATATTTAAGTTAACACTATCAAACTTACTAATGTTATCACAAATCAAATCAACTTTAACATTTTACAATTATCAATAACTGATTTGTAACCAACGATATTACCAAGTACTTCTCCAATAACAATGACACTTTTACACAAATATCATCGGCAATGGCAACGATTTCTAGTACTTGGATCTACATAAGATCTAATACGTATGTCTGCTTGTGTGTGTTCCACGCGACCGAACCAATACGACCCGAACCGACCAAACATTACTATTTTCTGTAACGTATCATTAATGTTTAATAATAACTGATAATAGGTGTTTGACCGTTTATCGCTTACATCATTTGGAAACTTGATCATTCATACTTACCACCGAACAAATGAGTTTCGTGGCCCCTTTTTATGCTTACTCAATACTTTAATTATTTACAAACATGGGGGAAAAGTATGCTCACCCATTTTTATGTTGTACAACTTACATACTTGGAATCAACGTGTTACTGTTTTGTGAGTACTTATCTGATACATACATGAGTCGTTGTATGGTACTTTCTTTACAACCATTTAATTCCGTTGTTGGAACCGACAGCTAGGTATTGGTAGTACTACTGGGTTGACACCCCCACCCTTGTTTGTTGGTATACTAGTTGGTACCAACAGTGGCCAGGAACGGGCCCTTGGGTGAATATATTCCGACAAGATTCTGTGTGTACATCATTAGGTTTGGTTGTAAAGCTCATGGTTATGTGATTTTGCTTACTTATAACTGTATACACGGTATTCCGCAAAACTATTATGCAGCATCAATTTACTTACTATTTAAACCTGCGAGCTCACCAACAATTATGTTGACCATTTTGAGCATATCTTTTCAGGTGATAATGCTAATTGAAGATCTAGGTGTGCTGCCTTAGTGAAGACCCTTGGATGCATTTTGAGACTATACAGTACTTGACGAACATTCTTTTGAAACATTGTAGTCTGGTTACATACAATTATTCTTTTGGATACTTGTTCCCGGGTTGTGGGAATTACCTTACAATGTTAATATTTTTTGGTTATGTGAATCAATTACAAATTTATGCTTATGGCTATGTTGTCGTGAATATTAACTAAACACGACACAAGTCTCCTTTGTGTCGGGTGTCGTCATGACACGCTTTATCATCAATTACATATATTGCATCTCTATTATTAACAATGTGTTATGACGATCCTGTCTCGTTACATCCCCGTGTTTCCGCTCTCAGCGGGGGTGTGACCGACTGGTATCAGAGCCATTGGTTATAGAGAATTAGGCAAATCACTTGACCTAGACTATAACCTAGGAACCTTCATGTAGAATGCATGCTAGGATTGGCCTGCATCTGATATTACATGTATGTTCCTCTATACTTGTTCTGTATCTCTATGTCTTGTTATCTGACCATCCTGAGAAAAGCACTATTACTCTTACTCTTTCCTCACGGGATGCCTTCTATGGGGATCTTCCGTCCCTATGCGCGCCGCATTATACTATTAGGTTTGGATACCCAACCTGAAGGGATCTTCACAGATCACGCAAGGCGTTGATCTCGGATATTAAGTCCCACCCCGGGATAGTTATGCCTGAGGTCCCGAGAGAAGAAGGGACATGCAACTTTTGTTAGACCTATTGAGATTATGTGCTTGGAATCTATTTGTTATGTTGTACTACTATTGGGATACTATTGATCATGGACATGAGAACTTACACGATCTGTGTATGCTGAATGGCGTCAACACTGTGATGTTAACTAGGTAGGTGAAGCTGAGGGGGGACCATGCAAGGCAAATTACCATTACGGGTGCACACATAATTGCAATTTGCAGTGCATGTGAAGCCTGGCTAATCTTACCATGAGGTAACAATCATGGTAGTACAAGTCTTCCATTTTATACCTTAGGGCACTAGAGTTATAATTCTACTAAGACTTTGTTAATAATGACAAAACATTCAAAACCTTTGCTATTACTTAAGTCCTGTCCTACTTGGAGCCTTCATGGGATTTCAATTTTAATATTAGTCATATTCCCTATGAAACATTACTATGTCTAGCATTTTAGTAACTATGGAACTGACTAAATGCTTAGAATGAATGTGGACTTCAAAGAATTGTAGAAGAGTGATGATACTCCCTAACGTACATTACGTTGTTCATTGGGATGATGTTAAGGAAAATCGGATGTCATGTAACCGGTTTAAGCATCGTTCTCGGTATATCGTGGATGTGGTGGGAACGCTGCGGGGAACCCTATATATAAGCATCATCGATATACCAAGAATGTGCTTGAACTGGGCTACGTGATGATCTTGATTGACTGGGGCATGAAATGTTGGAACTTGATGAGTGGAGTTATATGTGTATCTTAAAGTGACTAAAGTTTACATGTTTACTCCTTTTATGATTAGAAAATGCCGCCTCGAAGAGTCACCCGCAGTACAAGTCGTGAAGGTGAGACCCCAAGGGGCAGAGGTAGAGGTAGGCCACCAGGAACAGGTGGTGGTCCCGCCGGCAACAATCAAGGTACTGGAAACCCCGATATAGCTGCTATGATCGCTCAGCAGCTAGCCGCACTGATTCCAACGATAGTGACTCAAGTGAGCGACACTCTTCTGAATCATAATCTCCACGGGGATAACAATAATGACAACGAGCATAACCAAGGAACAAGGGAAGAGAATGAGAACGGTGGAACTACTGGCGACGAAACTGGGATCGTTAATACAAGATGAGGATGTTCTTACAAGGAGTTTGTGGCCTGTAAATCGAAAGAATTTGATGGGAAAGGTGGGGCGATAGCCCTAACTAGATGGCTTGAGAAGATGGAGGCAGTAATCGATATCAGTGAGTGCCTCGATAGCCAGAAAATTAAGTATGCCACGTGTTCACTACAGGGCAAGGCACTAAATTGGTAGAACACACAGATTCAAGCAAGGGGAAGAGAATCAGTAATGCAGATGACTTGGGATGAGTTTAAAGCATTGATCACTGAAGAATACTATCCACTCAATGAGATGCAGAAGTTGGAGCAGGAGTTTTAGAATCATGTTATGGTAGGAGCTGGGTACGCAGCTTACACTGATTGTTTTCATGAGCTGGCAAGACTGGTTCCACACCTGGTAACTTCAGAATCCAAGAGGATCGAAAGGTACATCTGGGGACTTGTGCCCAAAATCCGGGATATGGTGACAGTAGCAGCCCCTCCTACTATTCAGAGTGCGATTCTAAAGGCTGGTGCGTTAACATATGAGATGGTGACAACTGGGGTTCTGGGGAAAGGATCTGAGAAGAGGAAGGATGTTGGAGAAGCGAGCAGGTCGAGTACTGGGAAATTCGACAAAAGGGCCAAGACAACCAGGAATTTTGTGGTTGTGACACAAGGCAAGAGGAAATATGTCGGGCCGCACCCCAAATGTGATAGGTGTAAATTTCATCATCCCCCAGCGATGCAGTGCCGGGTGTGTGTGAACTGTAGACGCCCGGGGTACCTAGCGAAAGATTGTAGAGTAGCGCCGAATCTGGTTGCGCATGTTAATGCGGTTAACCCCGCATGGAATGCTAGGGTTTGCTATGAGTGTGGAAACCTGGGTCACTACCGGAACATGTGCCCCAGACTGAATCGGGCGCAGGGTCAGCAAGGAAACAACCAACCACAGGTGATGGCCATAGCCGGTAACCAAGGCCAAGTGAATCAAGCAAATGCTGCAAGGGGACGTGCGTTCGTTATCGGAGCAAATGAAGCCCGTCAGGACCCGAATGTCGTTACGGGTACGTATTTGCTCAACTACCACTTCGCATCTATATTGTTTGATACAGGAGCAGACAATAGTTTTATATCCTCTGAATTTGCCCACATGCTTCACTTGAACCCTAGTAGGCTAGAAATTAGCTACTCTGCAGAAATGGCCAATGGCAGAGTTGTACAGGACGATGAGATTATTAGAAAGTGCTTGATGATATTGGAAAACCATGCCTTCGATATAGACTTAATACCTTTTGAGCTGGGAAGTTTTGATGTGATTGTGGGAATGGACTGGTTGTCGAAACACGGAGCTGAGATTGTCTGTCGGGAAAAAGTGGTACGAATCCCCATGTCAGACGGGGAAATACTCAGGATTCAAGGTGAACGATCGGGGAGAACCCTAAAGCTTGTCTCTTGCATGAAGACACGTCGATGTTTACGAAAGCAGTGTTACGCGTTTCTGGCTCATGTAGTGGAAAAGAAAGAAGAGGATAACAAGTTAGTAGATATTCCAGTAGTACGAGACTACCCGGATGTATTCCCTGACGACTTGTCCGGTTTGCCTCCTCCACGCCAAGTGGAATTTCGTATAGAGTTGGTTCCTGGAGCTACACAGGTAGCAAAAGCACCGTATCGGTTGGCACCATCAGAAATGCAAGAGTTATCTAGTCAATTACAGGAACTACTGGAGAAGGGCTTTATTCGGCCGAGTCACTCACCATGGGGAGCACCAGTATTATTTGTCAAAAAGAAAGACGGGTCGTTCCATATGTGCATCGATTATCGCGAGCTGAACAAATTGACCGTGAAGAATCGATATCCTCTTCCCAGAATCGACGATTTGTTTGATCAGCTGCAAGGAGCCTCGTATTTCTCCAAGATCGACCTTCGATCGGGATACCGTCAACTAAGAGTTTTCGAGGATGACATACCGAAAACAGCGTTTAGGACTCGTTATGGGCACTATGAGTTCTTAGTCATGCCGTTTGGACTGTCTAATGCACCAGCTGTGTTCATGGATTTGATGAATCGAGTGTGCAAACCTTACTTGGATAAGTTCGTGATCGTATTCATAGACGATATACTTATCTACTCCCGATCAAAAGAGGACCATGAGAAACACCTTCAGGCAATACTGAGTCTATTACAAGAAGAGAAACTTTTCGCAAAGTTCTCGAAGTGCGAGTTTTAGCTTCGAGAAGTGAAATTTTTGGGACACGTGGTGAACGAAAATGGGATCCACGTAGATCCCGAAAATATTGAAGCAGTGAAGAGATGGGATGCACCCCAGACACCTTCAGAAATACGGCAATTCTTAGGATTGGCCGGGTATTATCGATGTTTCATCGCGAATTTTTCAAAGATCGCTCAACCATTAACATTGCTGACTCAGAAAGACAAGAAGTTTGATTGGGGACATGCACAAGAACAAGCGTTCCAAACACTGAAAGAAAAGTTACGCAATGCACCGATATTGTCCCTCCCAGGCGGAACTAATGATTTTGTAGTGTGCTGCGATGCTTCACATCAAGGATTGGGTTGTGTGCTAATGCAGAAGGATAAGGTGATTGCCTACGCCTCACGACAACTTAAGGTGCATGAAAAGAACTATACGACTCATGACCTAGAGTTGGCCCCTGTGGTATTTCACTCAAGATATGGAGGCATTACTTGTATGGGACCAAATGCATCGTTTACATGGATCATAAGAGCCTCCAACATATTCTGGATCAGAAGGAACTTAATATGCATCAACGATGTTGGGTAGAACTACTTAGTGACTAGGATTATGAAATCCGGTATCATCCGGGGAAAGCGAACGTGGTGGCTGATGCTTTAAGCCGCAAAGAACGTGTGAAACCACTACGTGCTCAAGCATTAGGATTAACTATTCAAATGAATTTGAAAGCCCAGATCCTAATTGCACAAAGTGAGGCGTTGAAAGAAGAAAACATTACGGGAGAAGAATTTTGAGGATTGGATAAACAGATGATTTGCAAGGATGATGGCTTACAATATTTCATGGATCGTATATGGGTACCCAAATAGGGAGATGTTCGTACCCTAATCATGGATGAAGCGCACAAGACACGATATTCTGTTCATCCGGGTGCAGACAAGATGTACCACGATCTCAAAGATTTGTATTGGTGGCCAGGCATGAAGAAAAACATTGCTATGTATGTAAGCCGATGCTTGACATGCTCAAAAGTTAAAGATGAACATCAAAAACCATCAGGATTACTGCAGCAACCAGAAATTCCTAAGTGGAAGTGGGAAAACATAGCCATGGATTTTATTACCAAACTTCCTAGAACGAGTAGTGGACACGACTCGATATGGGTCGTAGTGGATCAGATCGAGAGGATAACAAGATGGATAAGTTGGCGAGATTGTACATAAAGGAGGTCATGACAAGGCACGGAGTGCTAGTGTCGATCATATCCGACCGTGACAGCCGATTTACTTCACGATTTTGGCAGACACTACAGAAAGCAATGGGCACTTGATTAGATATGAGTACCGCCTACCATCCACAAACAGACGGTCAAAGTGAACGAACAATACAAAAACTGGAAGACATGCTCAGGGCTTGTGTAATCGATTTTGGTGGTAGCTGGGACACTCATCTACCGTTGATTGAGTTCTCTTACAACAACAGCTACCATACAAGCATTGGATGCGCTCCATTTGAAGCATTGTATGGGAGGAAGTGTAGATCTCTAGTTTGTTGAGTAGAGATTGGTGAAAGCTAGTTGACAGGCCCAGAGATCATTCAAGAAACAACAGACAAGATTTTCCAGTCAAAGACAGACTAAAAGCAGCCAGGGATCGCCAAAAGAGCTACGCCGACAACTGTCGGAAACCTCTAGAATTCAACGTTGGAGATCGCGTTTTACTTAAGGTCTCTCCATGGAAAGGGATTGTACAATTTGAAAAGAAAGGGAAGTTAGCCCTGAGATACATAGGATCATTCGAAATCACGGAAAGAATTGGTCCAGTGGCATACCGATTGAGGTTGCCAACAGAACTCAATGGTGTACATGATACGTTTCACGTATCAAACCTCAAGAAGTGCTTGGTGGATGAAAATCTTCATGTACCAATTGAGGAAATCAAGATTGACAAAAAGCTTCATTTTATCTAAGAACCTATCGAGGTCATGGACCGAAAGGTCAAACGATTAAGGCGCAGAAAGATACCGATCGTCCACGTGAGATGAAACTCCAAATGAGGACCAGAATTCATGTGGGAACGGGAAGACCAGATGAAAATTAAATACCCACATCTATTCGAGGCTGACACTCTTGGACCTAACTCCAGCTGAATTTCAAGACAAAATTCTCCCAACTGGGGGATACTGTGACATCCGTCACCAAAAGGTTCGTCATTTAACGTGGATTCCGTTAACTTTTCTTTGAATGTTCATTCCTCACCTTTATAAACTATTCGTGTGGATATTATACTTCTTTATCATCTTTTACACTTGTGTTCTCATCATTAGTGTTATGTCCTTAAAACCTTTACGATTGTCCTTATCGTTATCATTAAATATACCATTTTTGTATATATTATTATTGTCATTAATAAAACCATTTCTAAGCTACAAATATAATTATTTGCACTTTTATCGTTAATATAATTAGCCGATCAAGGTCGTTTTTAACCGAAACAAACTTGGGAACTCGGGGGCTAAGTGCAGGGACCAAATGTGACATTTTACCAAACTAGGGCTGGGTATATAAACCCCATTTCCAGCCCTTCCTCCATTATTACATCTTCTTCTTCATCTTCTTCTTCATCTTCTTCTTCTTTCACTTTTCTCCTCCTCCTTGCACCAAAACCGCCCCTTTCTTCGAATTTTCACCCGCAAGGCCTCGGCTACAGCCGATTCCACTTCATTCTAGCAGGTAGACAACCTTAGTTGCCCCTTTCCTCATTGTTTCTGTCCTTTTCGCCTTGATTCGGGTGATCGGGACCAACCCGAGCATATGAGGTCGTGAGGTCGCGTGTGATGTCTTTCTTTGCGTCCTTCTTGTTTGTGTGAGTGTGAAATGTGTTTCTGGAAGTGTTAGTGGTGTAGATCTTATGCACGCGGCAGCCAAAGGCTGCTCTGCACTTCTACAGTCGCGATTCTGCTATTCTGGCGACTGGGTCTGCCGTGCGACTGAGCCTGCCGTGCGACTGAGCCGTGCGACTGGGTGTGTCGTGCGATTGAGTCGTGCGACTGTGTCTATCGTGCGACTATGTCTATAGTGCGACTGAGTCATGCGATTGTGTGTGTCATGCGATTGAGTGATGCTACTTTGTGTGTGTCATGCGATTGAGTCATGTGAATGAGTGTATTCATGCGATTGAGTCTATGCGGATGAATGTGTGAGATTGTGCGTGTATCGCACGACTGAATGCTGAGTCGTATGAATGAAGGTTCATTCATACGAATGAAGCTGATTCATGCGAATGAAGGTTGATTCGTACATATGGATGTTGAGTCGTGCGATTGAGTGTTGTGTGGTACGACTGAAGGCCGAATCGCACGAATGGAGGTCCATTCGTACGAATGTAGCTGATTCGTACGAATGGAGGTTGATTCGTGCGGATGGAGTGATTGAGCCGTGCGTCTGGTCCAGTCGTGCAACTGGAGTTGTTGTGTGTGAGTTTCTTCTTGTGTGTGGTGTGTGTATGTCGTGTGATGTTAAGGTGACATCGACACGATTACCATTGCTAATGACAATATTTAAGTTAAGACTATCAAACTTACTAATGTTATCACAAATCAAATCAACTTTAACATTTTACAATTATCAATAACTGATTTGTATCCAACGATATTTACCAAGTACTTCTCCAATAACAATGACACTTTTACACAAATATCATCGGCAATGGCAACGATTTCTAGTACTTGGATCTACATAAGATCTAATACGTATGTTTGCTTGTGTGTGTTCCACGCGACCTAACCAATAAGACCCGAACCGACCAAACATTACTATTTTCTGTAACGTATCATTAATGTTTAACAATAACTGATAATAGGTGTTTGACCCTTTATCGCTTACATCATTTGGAAACTTGATCATTCATACTTACCACCGAACAAGTGAGTTTCGTGGCCCCTTTTTATGCTTACTCAATACTTCAATTATTTACAAACATGGGGGACAAGTATGCTCACCCATTTTTATGTTGTACAACTTACATACTTGGAATCAACGTGTTACTGTTTTATGAGTACTTATCTGATACATACATGAGTCGATGTGTGGTACTTTCTTTACAACCATTTAATTCTGGTGTTAGAACCGACGGATAGGTATTGGTAGTACTACTGGGTTAACACCCCCACCATTGTTTGTTGGTATACTAGTTGGTACCAACAGTGGCCAGGAACGGGCCCTTGGGTGAATATATTCCGACAAAATTCTGTGTGTACGTCATTAGGTTTGGTTGTAAAGCTTATGGTTATGTGAGTTTTCTTACTTATAACTGTATACACGGTATTCCGCAAAACTATTATGCAGCATCAATTTACTTACTATTTAAACCTGCTAGCTCACCAACAATTTTGCTGACCATTTTGAGCATATCTTTTCAGGTGATAATGCTAATTGAAGATCTAGGTGTGCTGCCTTAGTGAAGACCCTTGGATGCATTTTGAGACTATACAGTACTTGATAAACATTCTTTTGAAACATTGTAGTCTGATTACATACAATTATTCTTTTGGATACTTGTTCCCGGGTTGTGGAAATTACCTTACAATGTTAATATTTTTGGTTATGTGAATCAATTACAATTTATGCTTATGGCTATGTTGTCGTGAATATTAACTAAACACGACACAAATCTCCTTTGTGTCGGGTGTCGTCATGACACGCTTTATCATCAATTACATATATTGCATCTCTATTATTAACAATGTGTTATGACGATCCTATCTCGTTACATCCCCGTGTTTCCGCTCTCAGCGGGGGTGTGACAGACTGGTATCAGAGCCATTGGTTATAGAGAATTAAGCAAATCACTTGACCTAGACTATAACCTAGGAACCTTCATGTAGAATGCATGCTAGGATTGGCCTGCATCTGATATTACATGTATGTTCCTCTATACTTGTTCTTTATCTCTACGTCTTGTTATCTGACCATCCTGAGGAAAGCACTATTACTCTTACTCTTTCCTCACGGGATGCCTTCTACGGGGATCTTCTGTCCCTATGCGTGCCGTATTATACTATTAGGTTTGGATACCCAACCTGAAGGGATCTTCACAGATCACGCGAAGCGTTGATCTCGGATATTGAGTCCGACCCTGAGATAGTTATGCCTGAGGTCCCGAGAGAAGAAGGGACGGGCAACTTTTGTTAGACCTATTGAGATTATATTATGTTATCATGATTATGTGAGGGTGCATGTATATGTATATGGATGCGATCCGTGTGTGTATGTATTTGGACGGATGCACATGGTTGTGTGTGGGTTTCCAGAACACGTGTGTGGGTTTCCAGAACGCGTGTGTGGGTTTCCAGAACGCGTGTGTGGGTTTCCAGAACGCATGTGTGTGTTAAATCGGGTGCATATATGTATAGTTGTGATGTAAAGTTGTTTTAGTATGTGCATCGGTTGTATTTTTGAATGGAGGTCATAGTATGAGCACGTAAATGCATGATGCATGTTGTGGTGTTGTGTGTTTCCTTGCTATTGAGTTGTGTATACGTTTCTACGGGTATGAATGCATCATATTAGAGTGTGAGTGAATATTTAGAGATTGGCATATCAATAATATAAGTGTACAATATATTATGTGGAGTTATATAAATTGTATATATCTTGTATAATATGTAGGTGTATAATATATGGTGTTTTGAGTATGATATACTAATGGCTATATATCTCATATTGCATTTATGTGTGTATAATGGCTATATATTGTACGTTAGGGTGGAATGGTGTTAGTATTCTAGCATGATAACTATGTTGATGTCTAACACGAACCCGAACCGAGTCCTGAAACGCGAAACCGTATAATTTTATGTCCATAATTAATAATTAATATTAATTATATATTAACTAAAATTCAGGTTATTCATAAACCTAACTTCCTGTTCTCTACGTTACTCTATTTCTGTGCTTTTGAGGTGAGTTCATAGCCCCATTTTACTTACATTCTGGGGGTGAAAGAAACATATGTTCAAACACATTTTCATTGATCCATATTATTATAATATCACTTGTTTACTAGTGTTATACCACTTAAGTCCTCATATTCGAACCGTTAATGTACTTATTATAGCGATGTAATTCTGAGTAGATCTACTGGGTTTGACAAACCCCACCCGGGCTAGTCGCGCTAGCACAACATACATCAAACGGGTGTTTAATTGACCTAATTCATGTTGTTGTGACCTGGTATTCACAGCCGAGGCATTTATTTACATTGTCAGCTTCAGTTGCGAACTTTACACTTAGTAACTGGTTAAGTAGACTAGCTATCTACTCTAATTACTTTGTTTACTATATCTATTTACTTTATGTTCTGTTTATTAAAAAAAGTGAACTCAACAACCTTGTGTTGACACTTAGCATATTTCTTTCAGGTTTGTAAGGCGTGCATGATAGGATCACCTCACATGCATTCATCATTGTCTGGATCAACTGAAAACATTTGCATTTTCTATATAATATATTTACTTGGTTTTGCTTGTGTTGTGATGTTTGAGTTACAAATTTATACACTTCCATATTTACTATGGTGTTTTCTTAATTAACTCTGATTTAGGAAGTTTTATTGTTAATGAGTAATTATGTTTTTATAAATGACGTGTTGTTTGGTGTAACTAGTGGCTGAGATCATGGTATGTCACGCGCCTAACGATATCCGTTTGCGAAAATTGAGGGTGTGATAGATTGGTATTAGAGCCAATAGTTATAGCGAACTAAAATGAATTTTTGCATCTCATTTGCATTGCATTTTAGACTATTACTAGATTTGCATTAGTTACACACACGTAGATAGTTAAGTTATACTTGCTTGCTGTTTACTTGCTTGGGCTTATTTCTATAAGGGTTTACTACATGAATGGCATCTTCATCACGAGCCCTAGGTAAGAGACCATTGCTTTTCGAGTCACCTACTCCTCCCGTACCTGATTGAGGATCTGATTGGCCAAGACTTCCTTTTCCTAATAATGAGATGGACTGGGATCAACCATTCACGATATCTGAGTGTGACGCTCCATGCGACTGGGATTACTATCCCACTTACATACACCGTATGGTGTACAGGGAGCTTGTTCCAACCCTACCTACTACTAGACCTAAGACCAGGTCAGCAACTGCCGCTATGGCATCTACCCTTCTTCCTCCTGACATTGCCCTCGAGCGAGCCATTGCAACCCTGGTCGCTGCACTAGATACTGAGCGACTGCGCGTTAGAGGACTCATTGATGAGAACTCTGCTTATGATACAACATGAAAAAGCTATGCTAGAAGGTGGATACACTATAGGAGCGACTATCGATGTCCATTACAGGGCAACATAACATTGGTGGTAGCATGATGGCACTCTCTGATCGCATGAACGAGCAGGATCATCACAACTTAGGGGTGGAATAGTGTAACACCCGGATATTTTAAAAAGATTGTAAAAGGAGAATAAAAAGAAGGAAATGTATTTTAACCGAAGTAGAGGGGTTAAAAGTGTCCAAAAGGACAAAAACTTTGAGAAGTTAGTGGATAAAGCAACATGGCCGCCCATGCCATGTTACTTTTCGCCTATCATTCGGATTAAGAGAGAGAAACCGCAGAGAAACTCGGAATTATGGAGAGAAAGAAAAGAATTCGAAGTTTTTGGTAAGAATTCTCAGTTTTATGATGTTTTAGAAGTTTCTAGTCTCGGTTATGTGCTTATAAATGTGATTGTGTGTTCGGGTGGTGTATATGTGTGTGTTTTAGGTGCTTGAACCATCTGAAAAGCTCAAGAGAAGGGTATAAGCTCAAAAACAACTAAGGTGAGTTCTAGACCCCGTATTTTACTTGTTTTAAACATTTTGGGGCTGAGAATGTATGCAAAACTATTTTTACAAAAGTTCACGTTAAACACCCGTATGTATCTATGTGTGTATGATAATGTTTTATGGTTGTTATATGTTAGTTCCACTTAGAATAGTGTTATTAGGCCTGGAACATGCAAGGAAAATGATTGGGACTTGTAATATATTAAGAACATGTTAAACAGGTTGTTCAACCGCACAAACAATACCCTTAACCGTCTAGAATTGCCTTAGAAAGTTTTAAGTACGCCCAAACGGCTAAACATGGCCCAACCGCCCAAACAGTACCCCCAACTGTCCAGAAAAGCCTTCGAAAATCCTAAGTGCAAGCCCAACCGTCTGAACAGTAGCCCATGCGTCTAAGAATTTGACTCAAACGCCTAAGTATGGATCAACCGTCCGAATAGTGCTCATGCGTCTGGAATAGCCCAACCGTCTAAGTGATGAAACATCCAAATAGTGCCCATGCGTTTGGGATGTTTCAAAACGCCTAAGTATTGAACCGCCTAAATAGTGCCCATGCGTCTGAGCAGGCCTTATGCGCCTGCATAGTGCTCATGCGTCTAGAACACTTAGAGTATTTTCTAAATTTTTGAGCAGAACAGAATCATTAGAGTTTGACCCAGGTTTGACTAGGGTTTTTAATTGTTATTATATTTGCATTTTATGAGTTGTTCCTACAATCAAAGTAATTATTATTGTGTGACCTATGTGGTGTGCATATGAACATAAATGTAAGTATTACCTTTAAAGAGAAATAACAAAAGAGAAGTGGAACTTAATTAAAAAGTTAACAAGTCTTGCAAGCTTATAGGAGGTGCACGACCTTGTTGTCGTTAGCTCAATTGTAATGCAGGTAAGCTACCCCTAATGCTCACGGGGCCAATCAATTGAGATTGGCGGACCTTTGTAGTATGCCCTAGGTGACTGGGCCAGCCTTGTATACAGTAATTCAGACTATAGACTGTAAGGGGCCCAGCACTAGTTTCTCCGCGCATATAGTTTAGGGTATTGCTCAATGGTCCACATAGATAGTGAAAGATAAAGTTAAAAGAGTACAAAATAAACAAGGTACACAGTAAAGAAATAGAACATCACCTTGTTGTATAGTCAATGTGTGCTCATGTACAAGAGTAAGAGATGTATTTCTACAAAAAGAGTATTTCATATATATATATACATTGGTCAAGGTATTTTAATACTTTTAAAACTAGAACTCACTCAGCAACGCTGACTTTTATACATTTTCAGTTGGCAGGTAAACACTGCTGAGTATGGCACACTAGGAAAGCTACTCGGCGGGCCAAGACTGACATCCGTTCATAATTAATATTTTTGTTGCTTTGTAATGAAGTTTAACAATCTTTTGTAACTGATAACAATTATGGGTGTATTGCTTAGCAACAGTTTTTATTAATTAAATGGATGACTTTTGATATTAATTCCGCTGCATTGTTTTATGAAGAGTATACTAGTGTGTATCTTTAGTGCTATGAATCACCAACTGTGAGGTGCCCAGAAACGGGGCCTTACAAATAGAGACTGACTGGACTAGAGGCGCAGATAGCTGCACTTCAGGTCGCGAACGACCTAATGCCTGAAGAAGACCCAGATGAGGACCCAGAGGAAGAACCTGAAGAAGCACCTGAGGTGCAGTAAGAAGATGAACCAGAGAACAGTATGGGATCAGTTGACTCAAACTAATTCTTTAGCTTGTTTATTTCTATATTTCTTAGACTTTCTTTCTTTTCAAACCTAGATGGGAAGGATTATTCCCATCCTATTGATGTTTTTGGATTTTAGTATTTGGTTTGATTCATTGTAAACGTACTTACAGTTTATTTGATCAGAAATTATTATTTGAATTTATTAGTTGTGTGTGTGCTAAATGCTTTTAGTTACTTGTACTTAAATGAAGTAGATATGTTACAAATTCCTTATTTTTGTATGTTATGATTGTTAAGAATGTCTGGACGTGGTCGAGGACGTGGACATGGTTACGGTAACATCAACATGACACCAGCCGAGTTGGCGGCCTTAATCGATCAGCATGTGGCTGATGCTCTTGCAAACCAACATCCCAATCCGTAGTCCGCTCCTATCGGTAAGCAATACCAAATTCATTTCTGACATTAACATTACGTCAGTTTCGTTAAGTTGTAACATTCATTCCAAACATCCAAAGTTCTGATCTAGATTCATTACAGGTCAAGGAGCCTGCACATTCAAGTCCTTTATGGACAGTAAACCCAATCTGTTCACTGGAGCGGAAGGATCCGTAGGACTCCTACGGTGGTTTGAAAAGCTTGAATTTGTATTCGAGATGTGTAATTTCCTGGTGGCAAATCGGGTTAAGTACGCCAACGGTACCTTGGATGGAGCTGCATTGTCCTGGTTGAACACCCAGGTACAAATGTTAGGAGTTGAGATTGCCAACCAGACTACCTAGGAAGATTTTAAGACCTTAATGAAGGAAGAATACTGTCCTCGGGAAGAGGTATAGAAATTGGAAATGGAATTCTGGAACCTCAAGAAGACAGGTTCCCAGATCAAGGTATACACCACTTGAGCTCTTGAGCTTGCTACGTTGTGCCCTAACATTGTCAACTCTCCTTCCTTGAGGATTGAGAGCTATCTCCATGGTCTATCACCTGAGATTCAGAGTATGGTCACCGCTTCCAGACCAAACACCATACAGGAGGTGATTCGACTGGCCCACAAATTAATGGACCAGGCTCTGGCGCATGGTAAGCTACCCTGGCGCGGTTCTTCGTCAACTGCCACTGATGGCAACAACAAAAAGAAATAGGAGTCTGGTCCCAACAATAAACAGAACACTTCTCCGCACCAACCACATAGTCACGGAAGTTTGACAACTCCCGCTCATCCAACCAATCATCCTCTTCATCACAACATGGTAGTGGCTACACTGGAATGTTACCTAAGTGTGACAAATGCAACTACCACCACACTAGGTCATGCAACAAAAATACCTGTGAGAGGTGTGGCAAGTTTGGCCACGCTGCTAAGAACTGTCGTGTGAACTTAGCAGCTAAACAGCTAGCGCAACAGGGGGAACAAAGAGGCTGCTATGAATGTGGTCAAACCGGGCACATCAAGAGGAACTGCCCTAAACTAAAGAAGAACAATGGCGGTGGAAATGGAGCTGATAACCGCAACGGAAATGACAATGGCAATGGCAATGGTGGTGCCAAAGGTCGAGCCTTCGTCATGGGTTCATGTGAGGCTAGTAATGATTCTTCTATTGTAACTGGTAAATTTCCCATCAATGGTTGTTTTGCATCGGTGTTTTTTGATTCTAGTGCTGATAGGAGTTTCATTGCGCATAAGTTCAGTCGATTACTAGATGTTAACTCTACAGCCTTAGACACGAACTATACGGTAGAAGTAGCTGATGGTAAGATCATAGAGTCTTCTCATATATACCAAGGTTGTAAGATAAGTTTGTCTGGGCATGATTTCGATATTGATCATCTATCTATTACACTCGGTAGCTTTAATGTCGTAGTCGATATGGATTGGTTGTCCAGGAACCAAGCCAAAATCATTTGTCATGAGAAACTCATTTGATTACCTTTGCCTGATGGAGAGATACTGTGGAAGGTGAAAGGGTGGTGCTATGGTCGGCATCATCTCTTACACGATAGCTCAGAAGTGTCTAAGAAAAGGGCATTTAGTGATTCTAGCCTTAGTTACTAAAAAGAACATCGAGGAGAAGCGACTGGAGGATATTCCTATTGTTAAAGATTATCCTAAGGTATTTCCCGAGGACTTGCCTGGCCTTCCTCCACACAGGCAAGTAGAATTTTAGATCGAGTTGACACCACCGTATCGCTCGGGGGCCATATCGTTTGGCACCGAACGAACTCCAGGAATTGTCGAAACAGTTGCAGGAACTGGGAAAAGGGTTTCATACGTCCAAGTTTATCACCTTGGGGAGCACCTATGTTATTCATGAAGAAGAAAGATGGAACCTTCTAGTTGTGCATTGATTACCGAGAATTAAACAAGGTTACCATAAAGAATCGTTACCCTCTCCCATGTAGCGACGACCTGTTTGACCAACTGCAAGGATCGAGTTACTATTCGAAGATTGATCTGAGGTCTAGATATCACCAGCTTAGGCTTCGAGAAAAAGACATATCCAAGACAACTAACTCGATATGGACACTTTGAGTTCATAGTCATGCCATTTGGTTTGATGAACGCTCCTGCAATCTTTATGGATCTCATGAACTGTGTTTGAAAACCCTATTTAGAGAAGTTTGTCATCATCTTCATTGATGACATACTCATTTATTCTAAGAATAGGGAGGAACATTTATGGATCTCATGAACTGTGTTTGAAAACCCTATTTAGAGAAGTTTGTCATCATCTTCATTGATGACATACTCATTTATTCTAAGAATAGGGAGGAACATGAGAACACTTAAGGACTATTCTAGAGCTTCTGAAAACCGAACAATTATATGCCAAGTTTTCTGAGTGTGACTTCTGGATGAGAGAAGTGCAATTCCTAGGGCATGTGGTTAATGAGAATGGTATCCATGTTGATCCGTCTAAGATTGAGGCAATCAAGAATTGGCCTGCATCGATGACGCCTACTAAGGTACGCCAATTTCTTGGATTAGCGGGTTATTATCGACGATTCATCAAAGGATTCTCCAAACTGGCACAACCCTTAACTGCCCTAACCCATAAAGGAATCATCTGCAAATAGGGTAGCAAGAAAGAAGCGGCTTTCCAAGCGCTTAAAGGCAAACTGTGTAGTGCACCGACCTTGGCATTACCTGAAGGAAAAGACAACTTCATGTTGTATTACGATGTGTCAATACAGGGTTTGGGTTGCGTGTTGGTGCAACGTAAGAAAGTGATAGCTTATGCATCAAGATAGCTTAAGGTGCATGAGAAGAACTATACAACTAATGACCTAGAGTTAGGAGCAGTAGTATTCGCACTCAAGATCTGGAGACATTACCTTTATGGAACCAAGTGTACGATCTTCACTAATCATAAGAGTCTTCAGCACATTTACGAGCAAAAAGAACTAAACATGAGACAGCGACGATGGTTAGAGTTACTGAATGATTATGATTGTGCCATCAAATATCATCTGGGAAAGGCTAACATGATGGTCGATGCCCTTAGTCATAAGGAAACCCTAAAGCCTCATTGTGTCCGTGCATTGTAATTAACGATTCATTCTGATCTACCATTACAGATTAAGAATGACCAGGCTGAGGCATTACAGGAACAGAACATCAAGTCAGAATCTCTCAGGGGAGCTAAGAAGTTGTTCCAGGAGAAGTCAGATAGTCTTTGTTATTATGAAGACATGGTATGGGTTCCGTTGTTTGGGAATCTCCAAGAATTGGTGATGGATGAAGCTCACAAGTCTCGTTACTCAGTACATCTTGGTTCTAAGAAGATGTACCAAGACCTGAAAGTTATCTACTGATGGTCTAATATGAAAGCTAAAATTGCCACTTACGTGTCAAAGTGTTTGAGTTGCTCTAAGGTCAAAGCGGAATATCAGAAACCGTCAGGGTTTGCTTCAGCAACCAGAGATTCTAGTGTGGAAATGGGAAAATATTTCTATGGACTTCGTCACAAAGTTACCTTGTTCACAGACTGGAAAGGATACTATTTGGGTGATAGTGGATCGTTTGACCAATTCGGCACATTTTTGGCCAGTTATGAGACTAACAAAATGGATAACCTGGCACAGATTTATTTGAAAGAAATTGTGTCATGACATGGGGTGCCACTCTCGATCATCTCTGATCGTGATGCGCGATTCACTTCGCACTTCTGGCAGTCATTGCAGAAATAATTAGGCACTCGCCTGGATATAAGCACGGCTTATCATCCACAGATTGATGGTCAGACTAAACGCATAATTCAAACCGTAGAAGATATGCTTAGGCATGCGTCATTGACTTTTGGAATAGTTGGGAAACCCATCTGCCTTTGGTTGAGTTCTCTTACAACAATAGTTACCACATGAGCATCAAAGCCGCACCGTTTGAGGCACTTTATAGTAGAAAGTGTAGATCACCTCTTGGCTGGACTGAGTTCAGTGATAGTCAGTTAACTGGCCCTAAGCTCATTCATGAAACTACAAAGAAGATTGTACAGATTCGTAACCGTATGGCGGAAGCTCGTGATCGTCAGAAAAGCTACGCAGAGCAAAGGAGAAAGCCTTTGGAATTTCAAGTCGGTGACAAGGTGTTATTAAAGGTTTCACCTTGGAAGGGTGTGATATGCTTTGGAAAGCGTGAAAAGTTAAACCCTAGGTACATTGGACCGTTTGAGATTGTCAAAAGGATCGGTCGAGTGGCTTATCAGCTAGACTTACCTGCAAAACTCGATGGTGTTCATAACGTGTTCCATGTTTCCAACCTAAAGAAGATGCTAGCCGATGAATCACTCTTCGTTTCATTAGAGGAACTAGAGGTTAATGAGCAGCTTTGTTTCACTAAAGAACCATTTGAGATTATGGATCGAGAAATCAAAACCCTAAAGCGTAGTCAGATTCCCATTTGGCGTGTTAGGTGGAATTCAAAGCGTGGACCGGAATTTACTTAGGAACGTGAGAATCAAATGAGGAAGAAGTACCCGTAGTTGTTCAGAGATCAGATTAAGGTATCATTCTTAAGATATCTTTTCCTTTAAATTTCAAGACGAAATTCTCTTTAACAAAGGCATGTTGTCACAACTCTCACGAAACCTAAACCTTTCATAAATTCTTTCATTTGGACTTGTTTCAGGGTTTCTTGAAAACCATCCTGGATACGCAATCGATTATTGCATCTTTTGTTCTTCGCTAAACGTGATGTTCTAATTTTCAGGACGAAAATTCCTTCAACAAGGGGATGATGTGACAACCCGAGTTTTCAGCTTAACTCCGTTTCCCTTATCTAACCTCTCCCCGCTATTTGCTAACGAGTCAATATCATTATTATTATTATTAATATTATTATTATTATTATTATTATTATTATTATTATTATTATTATTATTATTATTATTATTATTATTATTATTATTATTATTATCATTATTATTATTATTATTATTATTATTATTGTTAGCTAACACAAAAAAATCAAGAAAGGGAAAACTTGTGAAGTTGAGGGACCCCAAATGAGATTAACCAAACTTAATTTTATTTAATATAACTACCCAACCCACACCCGTTTCCCGCTCATACTCGATAACCCTAATACACCCTCAGCTAAACCCCAATCGCAGCCCCATTCCTCAACCTCTTCTACCATGACAGATCATCTCTTAGCCATAGTCCATCCAACAGCCTTCGTGATCGAGCTCTGCGTTAAAATGACTCCCACTCCATCTCCAACCGCAAGCACGATGAGCAAGTGAACCAGCAGCCGCGAACGGTGATCGAACCTATTTCATTATCGCTCGGTAAGAATTACTATACACCATTCATGTTGTGTCGTAAAGATTTAGCGTTCGGGTTCTATGAGCACTTTGTTGTTTGTGTCCATTGCGGGTTATTGCTGCAATCGTGGGTGTTCATGCTTAGTAATGGTTATGAGTGTTGTTGTATATATAGATTAGACTTATATATGTGATTTCTCGAGTTGTGGTTTTGGGCCAGGTTCGAAAAGGTGATACATTTGGTCTTGTGTATGCTTGTATGGGGTGCTATGCATGTCGTGTGATGGGTTCGGTTAAGGATGCTTGGTTGGGGTTGTTTTGGCAGTAGGTGTACAAGTATACGTAGGGCTGTGCGTGTATGGAAAGTGTACGTTTCGGTATGAATGTGTGTGATGTATGGTGAGTGTTTTCTGTTTCTTCCAAAGGGGTTTGTTTAGTATGTGTGTCATGTGGGTGTTTCTTGGTGTGCCCCGAAGGTGATGATTGCATATTGTTTCTTATTATGGTGTGTGTACGTGTGTGTGTGTTCTGTTCCACCGAGAATATAGTATTAGGGTGGGTTACATGGGTTGCGGTTGTGGTAATTATATTAGGTTATCATGATTATGTGAGGGTGCATGCATATGTATATGGATGTGATCCGTGTGTATATATGTATTTGGATGCATGCGCATGGTTGTGTGTGGGTTGCCAGAATGCATGTGTGTGTTAAAGCGGGTGCATGTATGTATAGTTATGATGTAAAGTTGTTTTAGTGTGTGCATCGGTTGTATGTTTGAATGGAGGTCATAGTATGATGTAACACCCCGAAATTTTCAAAGCATGCCATTTAATAATAATGGGCGTTTGTTAAGGGTTAATTAATATAAATAAGGAAATGTGGGTTATGGACTAAATTAACCATAATGGGCCAAGTTTTGATGGGTTTAAGGACCTTTAATCATCCCTTAAACATGTATGACCAGCCTCTATCCCCTCATTTGCAACCCTAACCCCCAAGCTTCTAGAGAGAGAAAGTAGAGAAAGACAGTGAAGAAAACTTAAGGATTTGGTGTGCTATTATGGAAGGTATTGAAGATCTGTAAGTTGGAGCTTCAAACCACAAGAAAGGAGCAACAAATCAAGGTAAGAATCGTCCTCTAAAAACCTCTGTAGAATAGATCCGAATTTCTAGGGTTTTGGGTTCAAAAGTTTCAAAGAATCACATAAAAGTCACATTTTTACGTATGAAAATGTGTAAAAAGGTTAGACATGGTTTGGTGGATGATAAACCAAGGATTTGGACGTAAAAAGTTAAGATTTTGGGTTAAAAATGGGCTGGTTCGTCATTTTTGCACGTCCAGCGAAACTGTAAGCCCGATTAGCGAAACTGTGGACTCGTCAAGCGAAACTAAGAGAATTCCCAGTGAAATTATAGTTTCGCTGGTAATTTCACTAGTGCCTTAGCTGACCAGTAGAACCTACGAACATAGAAAATTCCAACGAAAGTTGGGCGCACCTGGCAGCGTAACTGTCGTGACAAGCTGCTAGGCGAAACTGGTAGCGAAACTACCAGCGAGCCTACCAGCGAAACTACCAGCGAGACTACCAGCAAAACTGCCAGCGAGCCTACCAGCAAAACTGCCAGCGAATCTGACAGCGAAACTGACAGTGAAACTAGCAGCGAAATTGCATAGAAATGACCTATTTGAGTGTTGTCTTATGTGCAGGCTGTGTAGTGTGAATCTAGCCTAGGAAGCTTAGTCGTGAAATTATATACTTCGACCAGGTGAGTTCTAGATCCCCTTATTTAAAAGTTTTTCCATGTTTTGGGGCTATTATGCATAGTAAACCTAAGGTTTTCAAGGTAAAGATTTCAAGGGGTTTTGTCACACCCCAACCTTGACGGCGGAATCGTCGAGGTGTGAGGGATAAGATTGTTCACAGCCACATAACGCTATGTTTAAATGTAAATATTCAAATTAATAGTTTCAACAGGAATTACAAACATAAGTCGCAACCATGAAATACATTCAAGCATATATCAAAACATAACATAACATTTCATTTATTTAACTAGGTCCACGTCTTAGTTTTATTGCAAGCTTCAAAAGACCACTTTAAACTTGGGGGTTACCTGAAACATGATAAAAATAAAAGGTCAACTAAAAATAGTTGGTGAGTTTCCAAGGTTTTCATACATTATATGAAAAGATTATAAGTAGCAATTCATGTCATAGGTTATAAGCTAGTAAGGTTATAGAACACATATCTTTACAATCAAACCTCGACTTGATTACAAGTATCTAAGATTGGCTAAGTGTATTTGGTTCCCTAGTGCACAAGCATACGGCTCCTAGGAGTCGGCAGTTCATCGACTTTAGCACCAAATAGGCTTGTCAGGCCCAAAGATCTAAGACGTCGCCAGGCTAGCAATAGTTAATGATTGTAACAAACTATGTATCTCATATAATCACTTACAACACACAAATAACCATGACAAGATATAAAGGTGAATTGCAAGTGCTTCATAAGTCTCAAACGTTTATAAGTGTATGATGTATAAGTATCATGTTTCACCCCAAAACGGTGTGAACTAAAGTAAAAAGGGCAAGGAAAACTCACTTGTCAAATAAGTATATGAATGTCGATTAATAAGAATAATAGCGGTGTTCCAATGTAACCTTCACGAGATACCTAAGAATATATTTACAAGATTTAAGTTTAATTATACTAAGCTTAACGTTTTAACAGGAACTAGGGTTTTAGGTGAAATTCAGGGATGTTTGTAAGTATGTTAACTATTTTTAAAGAATTTCACCACTTAAACATTTTAATAGAAAGAAAATAAATTGTACTATTTGTACATTTTTGTATAAAGTAATGCAAAGGAAAAATAATATTTGTAGCAAAATTTAACTATAAATTGGAATAGTAATCATCGTTTATAAACGTATGTAGATATTGTTGAACAAATATTTTAATGATTCTACCCACTACTTAAAGTCCCTTTTATAAGAAGATAAACTAAATATATTATTTATCTAAACCAAAAAAAAAAGAAATATTAAATCTTTTTTTATTGACTAAATTTTCAGAAAATAATTTAGTGTCTTAGTATTTTAATAAGTTTATAATTTATTTTTTTATAATATATTTGGTTATAACATTTGTAAATAAATTTTAAAATTAAATGTCAAAAGGTTTTTATATAAAAATAAATTTACAGAAAATATTTGGATACATAGAAAATAACCAAAGTTTATAAAAGTGATTTTTATAATTTTTAAAAAAATTTATATATAAAAAAAACCACTTAAAACAAAAATAAAAATGGTTTGAGGGTCCCTGGGTTCGAACCCGGGACCTCAAACCCATACTCCCGCACCATTACCAGTAAACCAAGGCACACAGCCGCATTAGGATTTATGTTTTAATTCTTAAATACCAACTTAAACAAACCCCCAAATTTCACATGAACCCTAGAAACGATTTGGTCTAAATTGAACCCCAAATGTTTGATATTACGGTATGGAATGTTAGGGCTTTAATCGTCCTTATAAAATCGAGTATAATGATGTGGGAAACTTACGTGATTATGTTCAAATCGATGAAGATGTTATTAAGGATTGTCGCGACTGAGTTGAAGTCGATTCGAGATGCAAACGATGATAATAATCAAATTAAATTGGCAGGAAGCTTCGTGTGATGACCTCGATGCAAAGCCCTCTGCCAATTTCGTCTTACGTTGCTTGAAAGATGGTCCTCGACTAACTTGCAGGTTCGCGGCAGTGGAGGGGGTCGATAGTGTGATTTCGTGTGTTTTATTGGTATGAGGGAAATGGTTAACGATTACAGATAGTTATACAAACGTTCTGGTTTAATTAATTGGACTTAAACAGAGGCTAGTGCGATCGATTGTCAGTAAAGTGGCATCGCACTGAAAGTTCGATTTTTTAAATTGCTTTTGAGGCATGAGTTCGAATCCCCCACGTGAATGTGTCGGGGTGTTTGATTCGGTTAAAAATCGAGTGCATTGGCTGCTGCGGGCTCGCCGGAGCCGTTGGCCGGCGGCGAGAAGTCCGACGGGGAAAAAGGGGGGCGGTTTGGGTGTTTGAATAATTTACAAAAATGGTCCCTGTACTTTCAAACTCTATTATAAATCTTTATTCAAAGTTTTCAAAATGACAAAATGACCCCCTGCACTTTAATTCTAAGTTTTTTTTTTATTATTATTATTATTATTATTATTATTATTATTATTATTATTATTATTAATATTATTATTATTCTTAATATTATTATTACCATTAACATTATGGTTATTATTTTTATAATTAAACTAGTATTATTATTACTATTATTATTAGTTATTATTATTATTATTAGTTATTATTATTATTATTATTATTTTGTAATTAACTATTATTATTATTATATTATTATTTTTATTTATTATTAGCAAAACTAACTTTAAATTAATTCGAAATTACGAGATGTTACAGTCTCTCCAACTTAAAAGAATTCCGTCCTGAAATTAAAATGAAACTAGGCGAATAAATACGGGTATTTCTTCTTCATGTGATCCTCACGTTCCCAAGTAAATTTAGCGCCACGCTTATTCTCCCAACGAACCTTGACGATTGGGGTTGTGGTGGTTCTAGTCTTCTTCGTAATGCGATCCATAACTTTAACGGGTTTCTCGACAAAGTGTAATGACTCGTCGATCTGGATGTCATCCAACGGGACATGCAGACCTTCGTCAGCCAGACACTTCCTCAAATTCGAGACACGGAACACAGGATGAATTCCACTAAGGTCGGAAGGTAATTCCAGTTTGTACGCCACTTTCCCAATCCTTTTCAGAATCTTGAAAGGTCCTACAAATCTTGGAGCCAGTTTACCCTTCCTTCCAAAGCGAACAACACCCTTCCATGGTGAAACCTTAAGAAGAACCATCTCCTCAACTTGGAATTCCAATGGCTTACGTCGCTTATCAGCATAGCTCTTTTGTCGACTTCTTGCCACTTCAAGGTTCTTTCGGATGATAAAGACTTTATCAGTCGTCTCTTGTATGAGTTCAGGACCAGTGATGAAGTTTTCACCAATGTCGGTCCAGCAGATCGGTGATCGACATTTACGACCATAAAGTGCTTCGAATGGTGCCATCTTGATACTCGAGTGATAACTATTGTTATACGAAAACTCCGCAAACGGCAGATGCGTATCCCAATCACCACCAAAGTCAAGGACACACAGGCGTAGCAAATCCTCTAGGGTTTGGATCGTTCGCTCGGTTTGACCATCAGTTTGAGGATGGTAAGCCGTGCTTAGATCTAGTTGTGTACCCAAGAGTTCTTGCATAGACAACCAAAAATGCGAAGTGAATCGAGCGTCTCGGTCAGATATGATGTGAAGAGGCACCCCATGACGACTTACAATTTCATCAACGTATATACGAGCCAACCTTGATGTCTTGTAAGTGTCATGTATGGGTATAAAATGTGCCGATTTGGTCAATCGGTCAACGATCACCCATATGCTATCATGTCCTCGAGAGGTTCGGGGTAGTTTAGTTATGAAGTCCATGGATATGTGTTCCCACTTCCACATAGGAATCTCGGGTTGTTCAAGTAACCCACTTGGACGTTGATGTTCGGCTTTAACCTTCGTACACGTGAGGCACTTAGCTACATAAGTCGCTATGTCTTTCTTCATTCCAGGCCACCAATATTGACCACGCAGGTCCATGTACATTTTATCGGAGCTAGGATGAATAGAATAACGAGTTTGATGAGCTTCGTTCATGACAAGGGTACGAAGATTATCACGATTTGGAACCCAAATTCGATTCGTGAAGTACATCAACCCATTAGGTTTCGTCTCAAGTTGAGTTAGAAGATTATGCTCCAGTTCATCCTTCATTCTTCCTTCTTGTTGAATCATTTGTTGAGCCTCCAAGATGCTAGACTCAATGTCACTATCTATTCTCAAATTTTGTAGCAGTACGGTAGCCTTGTTGACATCTAGTCGAATTTCAGTATCGAATCTTCTCAAAGTATCAAACCACTGTCGTCGATCGCGAATCTCTTGAAACGAGGTCATCTTGTTATGGACTTTACGACTTAGTGCATCGGCTACGACATTTGCCTTCCCAGGGTAGTAACGAATGTCACAGTCATAATCAGTAATCAACTCAACCCAACGACGTTGTCTCATATTGAGATCTTTTTGATTAAAAACATGTTGAAGGCTTTTATGATCGGTGTAGACTATACATTTCGTACCATAAAGGTAATGCCTCCAAATCTTCAAGGCAAAAACAACAGCACCAAGCTCGAGATCGTGGGTCGTGTAATTCACCTCGTGAACCTTCATTGTCTTGATGCATAAGCTATGACCTTTCCTCGTTGCATAAGAACGCAACCAAGGCCTTGTTTTGATGCCTCACAATATACGGTGAAATCATCGTTTCCATCGGGTAGGGTCAAGATAGGAGCATTGCACAGTTTGTGCTTTAACGCTTCAAAAGCTTCTTCTTGTTCGGGCCCCCACTCGAATGGTTTATTCTTTTGTGTCAAGGAAGTGAGTGGCTTCGCGATCCTTGAAAAGTTGGAGATGAATCGCCGGTAATAACTAGCAAGACCAAGGAAAGAACGAATCTCGGTCGGAGTCGTGGGAACACACCAATTCTTCACAGCTTCCACCTTCACAGGGTCAACGTGAATTCCTTGGCTATTCACCACATGTCCTAGAAATTGAACTTCCTCGAGCCAGAAATCACACTTAGAGAACTTCGCGTACAGTTGTTCCTTCTTCAACAGATCGAGGATTTGACGGAGATGAAGTTCATGATCGGAACGGGACTTGGAATAAATAAGAATGTCGTTGATGAAAACGATGACAAATTTGTCTAGGTGGCTTGTACACCCGGTTCATAAGATCCATGAAGACCGCAGGAGCATTTGTTAAGCCGAAAGGCATAACCGTAAACTCATAGTGTCCATAACGAGTACGGAACGCGGTCTTTGGGATGTCATCATCATGGACTCGTAATTGATGATATCCAGAACGTAGATCAATTTTCGAGAATATAGCAGCTCCTTGAAGTTGATCAAACAGATCGTCGATACGAGGAAGAGGATACCGGTTCTTGATGGTCAACTTGTTGAGCTCCCGGTAATTGATACACATACGGAATGACCCATCTTTCTTCTTTACAAATAAGACAGGTGCACCCCAAGGAGAAGAACTAGGGCGAATGAAAACTTTATCAGTCAATTCTTGAAGTTGACTAGAGAGTTCTTGCATTTCCGATGGTGCAAGCCGATATGGTTACTTAGCCAAGGGGTTTGTTCCCGGTATCAAGTCAATTTTAAACTCGACTTCACGTACGGGAGGTAGACCACTAAGGTCGTCGGGAAATACTTCAGGAAAGTCTCGTACGATAGGGACATCCTTAAGTTCTTTCCCTTTGACTTTCGTGTTGACCACGTAAGCCAAGAAGGCCATACACTTCTTGCTTAAGCACTTTTGGGCTTGAATGCAAGACATGAGTTTAAGTCCTTTGGAAGATTTTCACCGAACACTTTCAAAGTATCCCCAGAGGGTAACGGTATACGAATGCACTTCTCGAAACAAACGATCTCGGCATGGTGTTTGGCTAACCAATCCATACCAATGATGATGTCAAGCTTCCAAGTTTCATAGGAATAAGATCAATAAGGAAATCGTGCGTGTCAAGACTTAAGATGCAATCACGGATAACGACATCCACTGTGATCGGCTTTCCATCGGCTACTTCAATGGTGAGAGGTCTTTCTAGTTTCGTATGTGACTTAGCAAGTATGGGTTCAAATTCTAATGAAACAAAACTCTTATCGGCTCCAGAATCAAACAGAACATAAGCATACGTCTTATTAATAAGAAACATACCTGTTCAGGTTTTATAGGCACTTAATGACATAAGCAACGAATCTAAGGGAAATTCTAAGTGATAGGGTTGTAATTTACGTACCGTTCACCACATCATTGTTCGCCTGAGCTTGGTTCGCGTTGATGTTAAATGTACGTCCACGAGCTTGTGGAACATTGCTCACAAGACGAGGGCACTGGGTCGGAAGTGACCTGGTTCCCCACAGTTGTAGCAACACGGTTTGTGCCCATTGCGGCGTTGTTAGGTGCACGGTGGCATGTTGCCACCCAATGACCATATTTACCGCATAAAGTGCAGATACAACACGGTTGATTCCCGGATGATGATACCTACACGTGTTGCACATAGGTTGAGGACCAGCATAGGCCCTAGCCCCAGGCACTTGTGCCACAGGTGTAGCGACAGGTACAGTTGTCTTTGGGGTTGTTTGGGTGCAGTCACGGCATAGTTGCGTGTCGGTGTGAACTTGCGCTTCTTGCTGTTGTTGTTGTTAGACGGTTCAGTTTTAGTCTCCTTAACAACCTCAGTAGCCGTCCTTTCCACCTTCTTTGCACCCTTCACAGACATGGTGCTCGCTCGTATGTGGTTCTTAGTGAGTTGAGCGGTGATAGTGATGGCTTCCTCCAAGGTCGTGGGTCGGCTACCTACCATAGCATCTTGGATTTGGGGTGGTACACCCTTTATGAACTTCTCAATGTTGCAGGGGACAGTGTCAACCATATGGGGCAGTAGTAAACTCAACTCATGATGTCTAGTTGAGTAGGCCAAATGATCACCACCATCTTGCTTCAAGTTCCAGAATTCTTCTTCCAACTTTTGCAATTCACTTCTCGGGCAGAACTTCGCGATGGCGATGTTCTTGAACTCATCCCAAGAGAGTGCCAAAATAGCATCAGCCCTCGGTTTCTTTTCTCGCTATTCCACCAGGTAAGTGCCCTTTGTTGAAGCATACTAGTGGCATAACGGACTTTGAGTGCCTCGGGACACTCACAATTGACAAAAGTGTTCTCCATGCTTTCGAACCACTCAAGAAGACCAGTGGCTCCTTCCTTGCCAGTAAAACTAGTGGGCTTGCAAGAGCTAAAGTGCTTGAAAGTGCAAGTTTGGTTGCTACGGCCTTGGTTTGCACTATTTTCCCCTTGGCCGTTGTTGTGGTTCGCGACGTTGGCGATCATAGTGCTGCTGAGTTCAGCCATCATAGTCGGGATGACCGCAGCCATTTGTCGGGCAATCATGGCGGCAAGCTTACGGTCGGATCTTCCTCGGTTTCCGAGATGGCGAGACATGCTGGAAAATACGAATTGGATTAGGAACGGGTAAAAGGACAATAAGGATAGACAGTTAAAATAAGAATCACGAATTATACGGAATGTTTCCAGTCGGTAACGCATCACCATTTGGAAACGTTGACATGTCAAGGTAAATTGACTCATTTTCCTTAGAGATTTGTGTATTTTGACCATAGTTTATCACTCATCCCAGAAATCCCCATGTAGAGTAACGGGTCTCACAATGAGATTATACGAATACGCTTGCCTTAGCCCGAAGGCTTTTTGCCAGGAAATCCAGAATACAGGTGTCTATGTGTCACACAATATTTCTTAGGTTCATGAAATCAAAACCTTGATGAGATTTATATAGATTAGACATAACGTCTAAAGATCCAAGTCATAAGCACAAGTATACGATTCCACGTGTCGTCGAGAATAAGATTAAGAGGTTTTATGTTCGGGGAGAGTCAAAGAGTCAAATATAAGTTTTGGGAGACATGTAGAAATGTTTAGGCAATCCTATGCTAAGGCATCAAATTGCACATAAGGGGACATAGCATTATGTAGCATGTAAACCATATACTTTAGAAGATAGAAATATAATTCTATACGGTTCATGCATATGCTATAGTCTAGGTCACCATTTCTAATAACCTAATTCCCTATAGTTATGGGCTCTGATACCAATCTGTCACACCCCAACCTTGACGGCGGAATCGTCGAGGTGTGAGGGATAAGATTGTTCACAGCCACATAACGCTATGTTTAAATGTAAATATTCAATTAATAGTTTCAACAGGAATTACAAACATAAGTCGCAACCATGAATTACATTCAAGCATATATCAAAACATAACATAACATTTCATTTATTTAACTAGGTCCACGTCCTAGTTTATTGCAAGCTTCAAAAGACCACTTTAAACTTGGGGGTTACCTGAACATGATAAAATAAAAGGTCAACTAAAAATAGTTGGTGAGTTTCCAAGGTTTTCATACATTATATGAAAAGATTATAAGTAGCAATTCATGTCATAGGTTATAAGCTAGTAAGGTTATAGAACACATATCTTTACAATCAAACCTCGACTTGATTACAAGTATCTAAGATTGGCTAAGTGTATTTGGTTCCCTAGTGCACAAGCATACGGCTCTAGGAGTCGGCAGTTCATCGACTTTACCACCAAATAGGCTTGTCAGGCCCAAAGATCTAAGACGTCGCAGGCTAGCAATAGTTAATGATTGTAACAAACTATGTATCTCATATAATCACTTACAACACACAAATAACCATGACAAGATATAAAGGTGAATTGCGAGTGCTTCATAAGTCTCAAACGTTTATAAGTGTATGATGTATAAGTATCATGTTTCAACCCAAAACGGTGTGAAGTAAGTAAAAAGGGCAAGGAAAACTCACTTGTCAAATAAGTATATGAATGTCGATTAATAAGAATAATAGGCGGTGTTCCAATGTAACCTTCACGAGATACCTAGAATATATATTTACAAGATTTAAGTTTAATTATACTAAGCTTAACGTTTTAACGGGAACTAGGGTTTTAGGTAAAATTCGGGGATGTTTGTAAGTATGTTAACTATTTTAATAAAGAATTTCACCACTTAAACATTTTAATAGAAAGAAAATAAATTGTACTATTTGTACATTTTTGTATAAAGTAATGCAAAGGAAAAATAATATTTGTAGCAAAATTTATCCATAAATTGGAATAGTAATCATCGTTTATAAACGTATGTAGATATTGTTGAACAAATATTTTAATGATTCAACCCACTACTTAAAGTCCCTTTTATAAGAAGATAAACTAAATATATTATTTATCTAAACCAAAAAAAAGAAATATTAAATCTTTTTTTTATTGACTAAATTTTCAGAAAATAATTTAGTGTCTTAGTATTTTAATAAGTTTATAATTTATTTTTTTATAATATATTTGGTTATAACATTTGTAAATAAATTTTATAATTAAATGTCAAAAGGTTTTTATATAAAAATAAATTTACAGAAAATATTTGGATACGTTGAAAATAACCAAAGTTTATAAAAGTGATTTTTATAATTTTTAAAAAAATTTATATATATAAAAACCACTTAAAACAAAAATAAAATGGTTTGAGGGTCCCTGGGTTCGAACCCGGGACCTCAAACCCGGGACCTCAACCCATACTCCCGCACCATTACAAGTAAACCAAGGCATACAGCCGCATTAGGATTTATGTTTTAATTCTTAAATACCAACTTAAACAAACCCCAAAATTTCACATGAACCCTAGAAACGATTTGGTCTAAATTGAACCCCAAATGTTTGATATTACGGTATGGAATGTTAGGGCTTTAATCGTCCATATAAAATCGAGTATAATGATGTGGGAAACTTACGTGATTATGTTCAAATCGATGAAGATGTTATTAAGGATTGTCGCGACTGAGTTGAAGTCGATTCGAGATGCAAACGATGATAATAATCGAATTAAATTGGCAGGAAGCTTCGTGTGATGACCTCGATGCAAAGCCCTCTGCCAATTTCGTCTCACGTTGCTTGAAAGATGGTCCTCGACTAACTTGCAGGTTCGCGGCAGTGGAGGGGGTCGATGGTGTGATTTCGTGTGTTTTTTTGGTATGATGGGAATGGTTAACGATTACAGATAGTTATACAAACGTTCTGGTTTAATTAATTGGACTTAAACAGAGGTTAGTGCGATCGATTATCAGTAAAGTGGCCGCAGGCGTGGGACGGTTCTTGGATCGCACTGAAAGCTTCGATTTTTTTAAATTGCTTTTGAGGCATGAGTTCGAATCCCCCACGTGAATGTGTCGGGGTGTTTGATTCGGTTAAAAATCGAGTGGATTGGCTGCTGCAGGCTCGCCGGAGCCGTTGGCCGGCGGCGAGAAGTCCGACGGGGAAAAGGGGGGCGGTTTGGGTGTTTGAATAATTTACAAAAATGGTCATTGTACTTTCAAACTCTATTATAAATCTTTATTCAAAGTTTTCAAAATGACAAAATGACCCCCTGCACTTTAATTCTAAGTTTTATTATTATTATTATTATTATTATTATTATTATTATTATATTATTATTATTATTATTATTATTATTATTGTTATTATTATTATTAATATTATTATTATTTATATTATTATTACCATTAAATTATGGTTTATTATTTTTATAATTAAACTATGGTATTATTTTTATTACTAGTATATATTATTATAGTTATTATTATTATTATGTTATTATTATTATTATTATTATTTTGTAATTAACTATTATTATTTATTATTATTATTATTATTATTTTATTATTTATTATTAGCAAAACTAACTTTAAATTATTCGAAATTACGAGATGTTACAGTTTTAACAAGAAAATAAATTTCCTATAACAACATATGCTATATAAAGTCCTTAAATAAAAATTTTGCATGCTGACCTAGCAGTCCAGCCCCAGCCAGGGGGCGTTGCCCCTTAGACCCCACTAGGGGCTGCTACCCCTAGAACACCGCCATCAGGGGCTGCCGCCCCCGAACCCCCGCTGTCCCACGGAGGGTCGGTTATACGGTGTTATGTTATTTTGTCTTCTTGATGATAGTTATGCTCCATTGTAAACTGTACTTGATGTGTTGTACACTTAGTAAGTAAAGTATTATATATTAAAGTGGAAGATAAAACTAATGAAAAGTGGAACTAAAGTAATGTTACCCCTGGCCCGTACGATGATGAAAAGTCTTGCAAGCACTATGATGGACTTCACTTATGTGGGTCTAATGTATGATAATGGATTCGTATTCATGAGCAGGCCATGTGCCTTGCAGTGTGGATCAATTGTCGGGGGTTAGCTACCGCGTTTATGTGTACCAACAGGGATCGACATTTGTTGTCATCTACAAGGGGTTCTTGCTGTGTGCAATCTCATTTAAGATGAAGTGGAAGATAATGAAAGAATGAAGGAAGATAATAACATGTTTAATGATGCGATACGTCACAAGAAATGATATATGTTATGATGTATGTGTGATCACTAAAAGGAAGAAAAGCATATATTTTATTATATTACTTAAAACTAGGACTCACTCAGCAAATGTGGATCAATTGATGGACTTCACTTATATTACTTCACGGGATGTAACGAGACGGGATCGTCATAACACATTGTTAACAATAGAGATGCAATGTATGTAATTGATGATAAAGCGTGTCATGACGACACCCGACACAAACGGAGACTTGTGTCGTGTTTAGTCAGTATTCACGACAACATAGCCATAAGCATAACTTATAAATGATTCACATAACCAAAAATAATACCGTTGTAATGTAATTCCCATAACCCGGGATCAGTATCAAAAGTATGAAGATTGTTTAATAGACTACAACAACGGCTCAAAATGAATGTTTGTCAAGTATGTTTAGTCTCAAAAATGCATCCTAGGGTCTCCACTAAGGTAGCACACCTAGATCTTTAATTAGCATTGTCACCTGAAAAGATATGCTCAAAACATTCAACAAAATTGTTAATGAGCTCGCAGGTTTAATTAGTAAATAAGTAATTGATGCAGTATAGTAATTGTTGTGGAATACCGTGCATACAGTTATAAGTAAGCAAAATGACATAACCATGACTTTACAACCAAACCTAATGACGTACACACAGCAACTCGTCGGAATATATTCACCCAAGGGCCCGTTCCTGGCCACCGTTGGTACTAACTAGTATACCAACATGCATGGGTGGGGGTGTCAACCTAGTAGTACTACCAATACCTATCCGTCGGTTCCAACATCAGAATTAAATGGTTGTAAAGAAAGAACAACACAGCGACTCATGTATGTATCAGATAAGTACTCACAACACAGTATCACGTTGATTCTAAGTATGTAAAATTGTATGTAAATTGTACAACATAAGAAAGTGGGTGAGCATACTTTTCCCCCATGTTTGTAAAAGATTGAAATATTGTATAAGTATAAAAAGGGGCCACGAAACTCACTTGTTTAGTGGTAAGTATGAATGATCAAAGTTTCCAAATGTTGTAAGTAGTAACGGTCAAACACCTGTTGACAGTTATTGTTAAGCATTAATGATATGTATAAAGCATATAGTAACGTTTGATTGGTTCGGGTTGTATTGGTTCGGTCGCGTGTAACACACACAACAGACATAAGTATTAGATCTTATGTAGATCCAAGTACTAGAAATCGTTGCCATTGCCGATGATATTTGTGTAAAAGTGTCATTGTTATTAGAGTAATACTTAGCAAATATTAGCGTTGCAAATCGATTGTTGATAATTGTAAAATGTTATGTAGATTTGATTTGGAATACCATTAATAAGTTTGATAGTGTCAATTTTAAAGATTGTCATTAGCAACGGTACCAGTGTTGATGTCACCTTAACATCACACGACAAACACACACCACACACAGGAAGAAACTCACACACAACAACTCCAATCGCACGACAGGATCAGACGCACGGCTGAACCACTCATCTGCACAAATCAACCTTCATTCGTACGAATCAGCTAATTCGTACGAATGGACCTCCATTCGTGCAATTGGGCCTTCAGTCGTACCACACAACACTCAATCGCACGACTCAACCTCCATACGTACGAATCAACCTTCATTCGCACGAATCAGCTTCATTCGTACGGCTGAACCTTCATTCGTACGACTCAGCATTCAGTCGTGCGATACACGCACAATCGCACACATTCATCCGCATAGACTCAATCGCATGAATACACTCATTCGCATGACTCAATCGCACGACACACACACACGGTCGCATGACTTAGTCGCACGACTCACCCGAGCATGACTCAATCGCACGACACACACCCAGTCGCATAACTAAGTCGTACGACTCACCCAGTCGCACGGCTCAGTCGCACGGCAGACCCAGTTGCGTTAACAGCAGAATCATGACTGTAGAAGTGCAGAGCAGCCTTCGGCTGCTCCGTTCACAGGTTTTGCACTTCAAGGACTTCCAGAAACACATTTCAAACATGTACAAACAAGAAGAACACGTAGAAAGACAACACACGCACCCACGCCACCTCATGTGCTCGGGTTGGCTCCGAGCACCCGAAACCCTAAAAACGCAGAAGTAAACGAGCAAGAAAAGGGACGACCAAGGTCATCTACCTGCAAGAAAGGAGTAGTCTCAGCTGTAGCCGAGGTTTGCCGGTGAAAACGCGAAGAAAACGGGGCGGTTTGGTGGAAGAAGGAGGAAGAGAATTGAAGAAGAAGAAGAAGATGAAGAAGAAGATTAAGAAGAAGAAGAAATGTGGTGGCTAGGCTGGAGTATGGGTATTTATACCCAGCCTTAGTTTGGCAAAATGTTGCATTTGGTCCCTGCACTTAGCCCCCGAGTTCTCAAATTTGTTCGATTCAAAACGACCTTAACCGACTAGTTATATTAACGGTAAAAGTGCAAAAATGATACTTGTAACTTAAAATTGGTCTTATTAATGTCAATAATAATATATAAAATGGTATATTTAATGGTAACGATAAGGGCTATTGTAAAGGTTTTTAAGGGTATAACGCTAACGATGAGAACACAAAGTAACAGATGATAAAGCAAGTATAATATCCACACGAATAGCTTATAAAGCTAAGGATTGAATAATCACAGTAAGGTTAATGGAATTCACGTTAAATAACGGACCTTTTGGTGACGGATGTCACAGATCCCCCAGTCGAGAGAATTTCGTCCCGAAATTCAGCTGGAGTTAGGTCCAAGAGTGTCATCCTTGAATAAATGTGGATATTTGAGTTTCATCTGATCTTCCCGTTCCCACGTGAATTCTGGTCCTCGTTTGGTGTTCCATCTCACGTGGACGATCGGTATCTTGCTGCGCCTCAATCGTTTGACCTTTTGGTCCATTATCTCTATAGGTTCTTCGATAAAATGAAGCTTTTCATCAATCTTGATTTCCTCAATTGGTACATGAAGAGACTTGTCAGCCAAACACTTTTGAGGTTCGACACGTGAAAAGTATCATGTACACCGCTAAGTTCTAGTGGCAACCTTAATCGGTAAGCCACCGGACCGATTCTTTCTGCGATTTCGAATGGTGCTACGTATCTTGGGGCTAACTTCCCTTTCTTTCCAAATCGAACGATCCCTTCTAGGGATAGACTTTGAGTAGAACGTGATCTCCCACGTTGAATTCCAGAGGTTTCCGACGTTGTCGGCGTTGCTCTTTTGGCGATCTCTGACTGCTTTTAATCTGTCTTTGATCTGGAAAATCTTGTCCGTTTGTTTCCTGAATAATCTCTGGGCCCGTCAACTGGCTTTCACCAATCTCTGCCCAACAAACTGGGAATCTACATTTCCTCCCGTACAATGCTTCAAATGGAGCACATCCAATGCTCGTATAGTAGCTGTTGTTGTAAGAGAACTCAATCAATGGTAGATGAGTGTCCCAGCTACCACCAAAATCGATTACACAAGCCCTGAGCATGTCTTCCAGTGTTTGTATCGTTCGTTCACTTTGACCATCTGTTTGTGGGTGATAGGCGGTACTCATATCTAATCAAGTGCCCATCGCTTTCCGAAGTGTCTGCCAAAATCGTGAAGTAAATCGGCTGTCACAGTCAGATATGATCGACACTGGCACTCCGTGCCTTGTCATGACCTCCTTTATGTACAATCTCGCCAACTTATCCAACCTTGTAATCCTCTCGGACTGGTAAAAAATGAGCTGACTTTGTCATACGATCCACTATAACCCATATCGAGTCATGCCGCTACTTGTTCTAGGGAGTTTGGTAATGAAATCCATGGCAATATTTTCCATTTCCACTCGAGAATTTCAAGTTGTTGTAATAATCCCGATGGTTTCTGGTGTTCAGCCTTAACTTTCAAGCATGTCAAGCATCAGCTTTGTAAGGCCCCGCTCCCGGGCGCCTTACGGTTGGTGGTTCATCGCACGTAAAACATACATAATGTATATAATCATAAAATAACGCAGCGGAATTAATAAAATATACATTCTCATTCATTCATAAAAGTCATTACATAATTGACATGATTACAAAACTTACAGCTTTCTCTACTTTGTCTCCCCTCATAGGGTCATACAGCGACCTCTAGAGAGGATATTAAGTTCAAAAATATAAAAATTATATTTTTATACTAAAGAATATTCCTCAAGTAATTCCGTACATCGGAACCCTTAAGGAACACTCTTGACACTCTCATGCAACATATTTCGTTGCATGTGCTGCGCACACGAACTTCCGGTGCGTGGCAGCATATTCAAAATTAAAGAAGATTTCTTAAGTAATCCCTTTTATGGGAATCCTCAAGAAATCTCGTAATGGCATGCAACGTGATGAGTTGCGTGCGTTATGGGCCCACAACGCATGACGTTGCAGCATTATCAAATGGAGAATGCCATCCCAAAAGAGCTGAGTAGCCGCCTCGTACCATCCCCAGCAACGCTACCTGCCAACTGGAAACACATAAAAAGTCAGCGTTGCTGAGTGAGTTCTAGTTTTATAATAAACATACTTTGTTTATATTAAAAACCGTTCATCCCTTACACGCGATCATACATCGTACATACACATAGATAATATTTTTATTATCTCATTCGTTCATCCGTTCGTTCGTCATACATCGTTATCTTTCACTTCTCGTTTAGGTCCTGTCAGGCTTTACCCACTTCATGGCACGCAGCCATGATTACTGTGGTCGAATGACAAGGACCCCGTTACATCTTTTCTTGCACATTGGATATCTTTTGTATCACTACCTTCTGCTATACCCCAACGTTATTAGCTACCGGCCGAAGTCATTAAATGAACAGCAAAACGTATGCCGCGGTACTAGAGGTAAGCAGTAGGGATACCATACATATGGTCAATCACTAAGAAGGACCCGTTAACCTTATCCAATGTTTGCAAGACATCTTTCGTTCGTTCGTTCGTTAATGCATGTATTCATCATCTTTTAAATCATTCGTTCATTCATTAATACATGCATTCATCATCGTGTTCCTCTTTCATTATCTTTCACTTTACGTTACATAATACTTCGTTCGTTCGTTCATTATTACGTAAAGCCATAGAAAGATATTCATGCGATATTATAAGGAACACACACATCATACATACATCATCATACATAGCATCATACGTACATCGTCATACATAACATCATACATGCATCATCATTCATCATCATACTTAACCTCGTGCAATCATAACCTACATCATCAATCATCACTAGGCACTTACTCCCGTATCCTTCCCGAATCCGGGACCTACCATGCGTCATCTTGGTGCAGTAGCACTAACTGTCCCTCCAAGAACGTGGGGACTCATTCTAGGACTTTATATAACGTGCCGAGTCCACAATCATACCTTAGACGTATAACACAACGTTATACCCAAATGGGTCATACATACATACGTCAGTATACAAGTTTATATGTGTTCCAGCCCCAAAAATCATTTAAGAGCAGTAAATGAGGGGTCCTAGAACTCACCTGTGCTTGACAAGCAGCTTCTCAATCAAGCCTTAAAGTCGCGGGTCACACTACACTGCCTGCAGATAAGTTAACACTCAAATGAGTTAATTTCTGCCTAGTTTCGCTGCTAAGTTCGCAGGTAGTTTCGCCCGTAAATTCACCAGCAGTTTCGCCGGGCGAATCAGCAGTTTCGCTGCTAGTTTCGCCGGGCAGCATTCTGCCAGTTTCGCTGGACAGATTCGCTACCTCGAGCGCCCAACTTTCGTTGGAATTCCCTAGTTTCGCAATATCTAAGGTCAACTTGGGCATTGGCATAGTCATCAGCGAAACTATAGTTTCGCTAAGGCGAATATGTAGTTTCGCTGCAGCGAAACTGTAACTTCGCTGTAAATCCTTCCAGTTTCGCTGGACGAACTCACAGTTTCGCTGGTCGAGACCTTAAATTCGCAGAACGAGCTGAAATTTACGAATCAGCTCGTTTCAGCCCAAAATCCAATCCTTTCCACCCACACCCTTGGATTATCATCCAGGAAGCTATATCTAAGCTCATTACACGTTTTCTTACTCTAAAACGTGTGTTTTGGGGTGATTTTTGCCACTTTAAAAGCCAAAAACCCCAAACTCGGGTTTTTCACCAAATGCAGCAATTTAGATACATTTCTTACTTGATTCTTGTAGTTTAGGAGTCCACAAACACCAGCCTTCGATTCTTGACCACCCGAGCTTCAATCCGGCACTTTCTCTCTCTACACTTTCTCTCTCTAGAATGGCGTTTGAGTGAAAATGAGAGTTGCTCAGCTGATCCATCTATTTGTATGCCAGGCGTTCCCGGGACCCCAAACTCGTTAAACTCGTGACCCGTTGGGTTAACTCGGTGTAATACCCGCAACCATTTTATATTTATTAAATGGTTTTTCATCCGAGCCCATCACTATCACTTGACTCGATTAGAAAATTTTCCGGGTGTTACAAGTCCACCCCCCTTATTTAGGTTTCGTCCTTGAAACCTGTTATTCTTCGAACAGATGTGGGTAATGTTGTCTCATTTCTTCTTCAGTCTCCCACGTAGACTCAGATCCCTTCCTGTGCTTCCACTGTACACGCACAAGAGGAACCACTTTGTTTCTTAGCCGTTTCTCTTTTCTATCGATGATCGCCACTGGTTGCTCCACGTAGTTGAGCCGTTCGTCTACTTCGATATCCTCCAGCGGTACAATCATATCTTCGTCGGCCAAGCATTTCCTCAGATGAGATACGTGGAAGGTCGGGTGAATTCCACTCAGCTCATCTGGCAGTTCCAACCTATAGGCCACCTCTCCCACACGAGCGATAATTCGGAAAGGGCCTATATACCGCGGGCTCAGTTTACCCCGCTTTCGGAACCTAATAATTCCTTTCCAAGGCGAGACTTTCAACATGACCCGATCACCGACCTTGAATTCTATCGGTCTTCGCCTCTTGTCAGCATACGACTTTTGTCTGTCTTTCGCCGCCTTCATGAAGGCTTTGATCTTTTCTAACTTTTCAGTCGTTGCTTCAACCACCTCGACACCACCCAGTTCCTTCTGCCCAATGTCTCCCCAACATACAGGCGTCCTACACTTCCTACCGTACAACATCTCGTAGGGCGGCATGCCAATGCTGGCATGATAACTGTTATTGTACGAGAATTCTGCTAACGGCAGGTGATCGTCCCAACTTCCTCCAAAATCGATCACGCACGCTCGAAGCATGTCTTCGAGTGTTTGGATCGTCCTCTCAGACTGACCGTCTGTCTGGGGGTGATATGCCGTGCTAATGTGTAGCCTCGTCCCCATTGCATCATGAAACCTCTTCCAAAACTTGGAGGTAAACCGGGTGTCACGGTCAGACACAATAGACACCGGTACGCCATGACGAGCTACAATTTCTTTGATAAATAGATCCGCCAATCTTTCAGATGAATACGTCTCGCGGATCGGTAGGAAGTGGGCACTCTTCGTCAATCGATCAACTATCACCCATATAGCATCATACCCTTTCGGGGTACGTGGTAGTTTCATGATGAAATCCATGGTGATGTGCTCCCACTTCCACTCGGGTGTATCCAACGGTTGGATCTTCCCATACGGTTTCTGATGCTCTGCCTTGACTTGTGAACAAGTCATGCACTTACTCACATATTCCACCATATCACGCTTCATGCCCGGCCACCAATAGTCTTTCTTCATATCTTGGTACATCTTGGTAGCGCCGGGGTGAATGGAATATCGAGTCTTATGGGCCTCATCCATGATCTTTCCACGTAGATCCCCGTACCGAGGAATCCATGCTCGCCCAAATCGGGTCTTAACACCAAGAGTGTTCTCACCCAGTTCTGTAACTAGACCTCTCATCCTTTCAGAGTTAAGACGATCTTCCTTCAAAGCCTCGTCTTGGAACTCCTTAACCTGCGTCATCACGTCAGAGGTCATAATTAGCTGATAAGCCTTCACCCGAATCGGCTCGGGCCTTTCCTTCCGGCTAAGGGCATCAGCCACCACATTGGCTTTGCCCGGGTGGTAATGGATCTCACAATCATAATCTTTTATCAGCTCCAACCACCGTCTCTGCCTCATGTTTAGATCCTTCTGCTCGAAGAAGTACTTCAAGCTCTTGTGATCCGTGAAGATGGTGCACTTCGTCCCGTATAGATAGTGCCGCCAAATCTTCAACGCGAAAACCACCGCAGCTAGTTCTAGGTCGTGCGTGGGATAATTGACTTCGTGGGTCTTCAGTTGTCGAGATGCGTAGGCTATGACCTTTCCGCGTTGCATCAATATGCAACCCAGCCCAGAATAGGATGCATCCGAATAGACCACCAAGTCTTCATTTCCCTCGGGCAATGTCAAGACAGGAGCTTGTGTCAGTCTCGTCTTCAATTCCTCAAAAGCGTCCTCCTGTTCTCGACCCCACACGAACTTTACATCCTTGCGAGTCAATTTTGTCAAAGGTGAGGCTACCTTGGAGAAGTCTTGAATAGATCTTCTATAGTAGCCCGCCAGCCCCAAGAAGCTGCGAATCTCGGTTGGCGTCTTCGGTGACTTCCATTGCATCACGGCCTCAACCTTTGCTGGGTCCACCATTATTCCTTCTGCATTCACTACGTGACCTAGAAATTGCACCTCGCGTAACCAAAAGGCGCACTTGGAGAACTTGGCGTACAATTTCTCCCTTCCCAACGTTTCCAACACTTCCCGAATATGCCCGGCGTGCTCTTCTTCACTTCTCGAATAAATCAGGATATCATCGATGAATACAATTACTGATCTATCCAACATTGGTCGGCACACTCGGTTCATCAAATCCATAAAAGCAGCCGGCGCATTGGTCAACCCAAAGGACATGACAAGAAACTCGTAGTGACCATAGCGCGTACGAAAGGCTGTTTTAGGGATATCCTGCTCCTTCACCTTCAGTTGATGGTACCCCGATCGAAGATCTATTCTTGAAAACCAACTGGCACCCTGAAGTTGATCAAACAAGTCATCGATCCTTGGTAAGGGGTATCTGTTCTTCACCGTCAGCTTATTCAGCTCGCGGTAGTCGATGCACATCCTCATACTACCATCCTTCTTCTTTACGAACAGAACCGGAGCACCCCAAGGTGAGATACTCGGTCGAATAAACCCCTTATCCAGCAGCTCCTGCAACTGTTCCATCAACTCTTTCATCTCCGTCGGAGCCAAGCGATACGGTGCTTTTGCGACAGGTTGGGCACCCGGTATCAGGTCGATCTGGAACTCGATCTCTTGGTCAGGTGGCAATCCCGATAAGTCTTCGGGAAACACGTCTGGAAAGTCACACACCACTCGCACATCGCATAGCTGTGGTGTTGGCGTCTCTACATTCTTTACATAACATAAGTAGGCGTTACATCCGCGCCTCATACACCTTCCCGCCACCGCCATCGAGATCACCTTCGGAATCGTCATAACTCGATCGCCATATATTGTCACCGGACTTCCGTCGGTCGTCGTCAGTCTAATCATCTTCTTTCGGCACACGATATTCGCTTCGTAGGTTGCTAACCAGTCCATCCCTAACACTACATCAAATCCTCCTAGAGGCATCACATGTAACTCGGCAGCAAACCTATGGCCCTCTAATTCTATGGCACAGCCTTCTATCACATCCGTAACCCTAGTGGATTTACCAATAGCGGTTTCTACTTCAAAGGACTTATCGAGGCATTTACTTCTAACAGACAATTTAGCACAGAAGGTAGTAGAAATAAAACTCCTACTTGCACCCGAATCAAATAACACAGAGGCTAAAATTTGGTCTATTAGGAACGTACCGGACACAACGTCAGGGTCCGTTCTAGCCTCCTCCTGCGTCATGGTGAACGCCCTAGCCTTTGCCCTCGGTGCTTCTCCTCCCGTCTTCTTCTCCCCTGAGCCCTCAGCCCTCGGCTTCTTACAATCTCTGCTCATATGACCACCTTCCCCATAGTTAAAACACTTGCCCATTCGGCAATCCTTGGCCATATGCCCAGTCCTCCCACACTTGAAACAGATGTTGGATCCCCACTTACACTCCCCCGAGTGCTCTTTCCCACACTGTCCACACTTCCTCATCCCTGCTCCCTTCGCGACCACTTGGCGGTCGTCTACCCTTGCCTTCTTGTTACTTGTCGAGGTATCACTTCGACCAAACCTTTTTCCCTGCCAACCCTTCTCACCACCTTCTTTCTTACTGCCCTCAGCCTTCACCAATGCAGCTCGCTCATCGTACAACCTCCCCGCCAAATCCACCGCCGACCTGAAAGTACTTGGTCGAGCGGAAATCAAATGCCAACGTATCTCGGCTGGCAACCCCTGAATATACCGGTTGATCTTTCGAGACACCGGCGTCACCTGCTCTGGGACCAACCGCGCCATATCGTTGAATTTGGCAGTGTATTGTTGGTGGGTCATCGTCCCTGCCTCCAACTGCAGAAACTCTCTCTCAACTCGGTCCATTTCCCGTCGAGGACTGAATTCCTCAATCACCAGCCTTTTCAACTCAGCCCACTTCATCTTCCCTATAGTCCTGCTACCCTCAGCCTGGACAATATTGTCCCACCAGCACAACGCTGTCCCCGTAAATTAATGGGTAGCAAACTTCACCTTTTTATCCTCCTGGCAGTCACTGATATCGAGGACCGCCTCCATTTCCCTCACCCATTGGTGAGCATCCGCAGCCGTACCCGAACCATCAAAAGTCGAGGGCTTGCACCTCATAAATTTCCCGTAGTCACAACCCCGGGCTGTCTCACGCTCGACCTCCTCCTCCTCTCTTCTTCATCATCAGAAAGAACCGTTTCCGGCCCTTGTTGCTGTTGTCGCCTCCCTGAGGCTCGATTCCTCCCTCACCTCTCATCTTCGCGTACAGCTTTTATCACCTCAGTCACTACAGATGGTAAGATCGTCTGCATGGCTTGGTGCACCTCCTCGATCACTGTCTCTTTCACCGAGGCCCTCAAATCATCACTCTCATCCACTCCCCCCGAGGGAGTAGTATTAGGTTCTTCAGGAACCTTCTTCTCTTGTCTAGGCCTTCCTCTTGTGGCTCGTGGTTCCGCACCACTTCCGCCACTGCCTCCACCAAGTGGGGCTTTAGATGATCTACCACCGACCATCTTCTATCTCACACTGAAAGGTTCAAATACCAACACGGTCATTCAAGGAAATAGCTCAGTTTATGTCAAGTACAGTAAGTTGCTAATTACAGTGGCCAGTTGTGATTAGTCACTTACTCTACTTTTCGCACCCCAAGCATTACCCTTACTGACTACATCAGTATCTAAATCTAACAGCACACATAAACCACATTACACGCGCACATAACTTTGATTATCATTAAGAAAATACCTGATGGCACACAGCTACTCAGATGGCATTCATCCCCTTTCTGTCCCATTTCTCAGTTTAAGTTTTAGGTTTATTTTTGAAAATTTACCCATTTTACTTAAACTTTTGCTATGATACCAACTTGTAAGGCCCCGCTCCCGGGCGCCTTACGGTTGGTGGTTCATCGCACGTAAAACATACATAATGTATATAATCATAAAATAACGCAGCGGAATTAATAAAATATACATTCTCATTCATTCATAAAAGTCATTACATAATTGACATGATTACAAAAATTACAGCTTTCTCTACTTTGTCTCCCCTCATAGGGTCATACAGCGACCTCTAGAGAGGATATTAAGTTCAAAAATATAAAAATTATATTTTTATACTAAAGAATATTCCTTAAGTAATTCCGTACATCGGAACCCTTAAGGAACACTCTTGACACTCTCATGCAACATATTTCGTTGCATGTGCTGCGCACACGCACTTCCGGTGCGTGGTAGCATATTCAAAATTAAAGAAGATTTCTTAAGTAATCCCTTTTATGGAATCCTCAAGAAATCTCGTAATGGCATGCAACGTGATGAGTTGCGTGCATTATGGGCCCACAACGCATGACGTTGCAGCATTATCAAATGGAGAATGCCATCCCAAAAGAGCTGAGTAGCCGCCTCGTACCATCCCCAGCAACGCTACCTGCCAACTGGAAACACATAAAAAGTCAGCGTTGCTGAGTGAGTTCTAGTTTTATAATAAACATACTTTGTTTATATTAAAAACCGTTCATCCCTTACACGCGATCATACATCGTACATACACATAGATAATATTTTTATTATCTCATTCGTTCATTCGTTCGTTCGTCATACATTGTTATCTTTCACTTCTCGTTTAGGTCCTGTCAGGCTTTACCCACTTCATGGCACGCAGCCATGATTACTGTGGTCGAATGACAAGGACCCCGTTACATCTTTTCTTGCACATTGGATATCTTTTGTATCACTACCTTCTGCTATACCCCAAACGTTATTAGCTACCGGGCCGAAGTCATTAAATGAACAGCAAAACGTATGCCGCGGTACTAGAGGTAAGCGGTAGGGATACCATACATATGGTCAATCACTAAGAAGGACCCGTTAACCTTATCCAATGTTTGCAAGACATCTTTCGTTCGTTCGTTCGTTAATGCATGTATTCATCATCTTTTAAATCATTCGTTCATTCATTAATACATGCATTCATCATCGTGTTCCTCTTTCATTATCTTTCACTTTACGTTACATAATACTTCGTTCGTTCGTTCATTATTACGTAAAGCCATAGAAAGATATTCATGTGATATTATAAGGAACACACACATCATACATACATCATCATACATAGCATCATACGTACATCGTCATACATAACATCATACATGCATCATCATTCATCATCATACTTAACCTCGTGCAATCATAACCTACATCATCAATCATCACTAGGCACTTACTCCTGTATCCTTCCCGAATCCAGGACCTACCATGCGTCATCTTGGTGCAGTAGCACTAACTGTCCCTCCAAGAACGTGGGGACTCATTCTAGGACTTTATATAACGTGCCGAGTCCACAATCATACCTTAGACGTATAACACAACATTATACCCAAATGGGTCATACATACATACGTCAGTAAACAAGTTTATATGTGTTCCAGCCCCAAAAATCATTTAAGAGCAGTAAATGAGGGGTCCTAGAACTCACCTGTGCTTGACAAGCAGCTTCTCAATCAAGCCTTAAAGTCGTGGGTCACACTACACTGCCTGCAGATAAGTTAACACTCAAATGAGTTAATTTCTGCCTAGTTTCGCTGCTAAGTTCGCAGGTAGTTTCGCCCGTAAATTCACCAGCAGTTTCGCCGGGCGAATCAGCAGTTTCGCTGCTAGTTTCGCCGGGCAGCATTCTGCCAGTTTCGCTGGACAGATTCGCTACCTCGAGCGCCCAACTTTCGTTGGAATTCCCTAGTTTCGCAATATCTAAGGTCAACTTGGGCATTGGCATAGTCATCAGCGAAACTATAGTTTCGCTAAGGCGAATATGTAGTTTCGCTGCAGCGAAACTGTAACTTCGCTGTAAATCCTTCCAGTTTCGCTGGACGAACTCACAGTTTCGCTGGTCGAGACCTTAAATTCGCAGAACGAGCTGAAATTTACGAATCAGCTCGTTTCAGCCCAAAATCCAATCCTTTCCACCCAAACGCTTGGATTATCATCCAGGAAGCTGTATCTAAGGTCATTACACGTTTTCTTACTCTAAAACGTGTGTTTTGGGGTGATTTTTGCCACTTTAAAACCCAAAAACCCCAAACTCGGGTTTTTCACCAAATGCAGCAATTTAGATACGTTTCTTACCTTGATTCTTGTAGTTTAGGAGTCCACAAACACCAGCCTTCGATTCTTGACCACCCGAGCTTCAATCCGGCACTTTCTCTCTCTACACTTTCTCTCTCTAGAATGGCGTTTGAGTGAAAATGAGAGTTGCTCAGCTGATCCATCTATTTATATGCCAGGCGTTCCCGGGACCCCAAACTCCTTAAACTCGTGACCCGTTGGGTTAACTCGGTGTAATACCCGCAACCATTTTATATTTATTAAATGGTTTTTCATCCGAGCCCATCACTATCACTTGACTCGATTAGAAAATTTTCCGGGTGTTACAGGCTTACATACATAGCAATGTCTTTCTTCATGCCTGGCCACCAGTATAGATCTTTAAGATCGTGATACATCTTGTCTGCACCAGGATGAACAGAATATCATGTCTTGTGTGCTTCATCCATGATTAGGGTATGAACATCTCCCCATTTGGGTACCTATATACGATCCATGAAGTACTGTATACCATCATCGTTGCAAATCATTTGTTTATCCAACCCTCGGAATTCTTCTCCCGCAAGGTTTTTTCTTTCAATGCCTCACTTTGTGCAGTTTGGATCTGAGCTTTTAGATTCGTTTGAATAGTCAATCCCAACGCCCAAGCACGTAGTGGTTTCACGCGTTCCTGGCAGCTTAAAGCATCAGCCACCACGTTCGCTTTCCCCGGATGATACTGGATCTCACAATCATAGTCACTAAGTAACTCTACCCAACGTCGCTGGCGCATATTGAGTTCTTTTTGATCCAGGATATGTTGAAGGCTCTTATGATCGGTGTAGATGATACACTTGGTTCCATATAGGTAATGCCTCCATATTTTAAGTGCAAATACTACAGCGCCCAACTCCAAATCATGAGTTGTATAGTTCTTTTCATGCATCTTAAGTTGTCGTGAGGCGTAGGCAATCACCTTATCCTCCTGCATTAGCACATAACCCAATCCTTGATGTGAAGCATCGCAGTACACCACAAAATCATCAGTTCCGTCTAGGAGGGACAATATCGGTGTGTTGCACAACTTCTCCTTCAACGTTTGGAATGCTTGTTCTTGGGCATGTCCCCAATCAAACTTCTTGTCTTTCTGAGTCAACAGAGTTAACGGTTGAGCAATCTTTGAAAAATTCGCAATGAAGCAACAATAGTACCCGGCCAATCCTAAGAATTGTCGTATCTCCGAAGGTGTCTGGGGTGCATCCCATTTCTTCACCGCTTTAATCTTTCCAGGATCTACGTGGATCCCATTTTGTTTCACCATGTGTCCCAAAAATTTCACTTCTCGTAGCCAAAACTCGCACTTTGAGAACTTAGCAAAAAGTTTCTCTTCTTGTAATAGACTCAGTATTGCCTGAAGGTGTTTCTCATGGTCCTCTTTCGATCGGGAGTAGATAAGTATATCGTCTATGATTACGATCATGAACTTATCCAAGTAAGGTTTGCACACTCGATTCATCAGATCCATGAACACAGCTGGTGCATTAGTCAGTCCGAACAGCATGACTAAGAACTCATAGTGCCCATAACGAGTCCTAAACGCTGTTTTCGGTATATCATCCTCGAAAACCCTTAGCTGATGGTATCCCGAACGAAGGTCTATCTTGGATAAATACGAGGCTCCTTGCAACTGATCAAACAAATCATCGATTCTGGGAAGAGGATATCGGTTCTTCACAGTCAATTTGTACAGCTCGCGATAATCAATGCACATACGGAACGACCCGTCTTTCTTTTTGACAAATAATACCGGTGCTCCCCATGGTGAGTGACTCGGGTGAATAAAACCCTTCTCCAGTAGTTCCTGTAATTGGCTAGATAACTCTTGCATTTCTGATGGTGCCAACTGATACGGTGCTTTTGCTACCGGCGTAGCTCCAGGAAACAACTCTATACGAAATTCCACTTGGCGTGGAGGAGGCAAACCCGACAAGTCATTAGGGAATACATCCGGATAGTCTCGTACTACAGGAATATCTACCAACTTGTTGTTCTCTTCTTTCTTTTCCACTACATGGGCCAAAAACGCGTAACACTGCTTTTGTAAACATCGACGTGTCTTCATACAAGAGATAAGCATTAGGGTTCTTCCCGGTCACTCTCCTCAAATCCTGAGTACCTCCCCGTCTGGCATGGGGATTCGCACTATTTTCTCCCGACAAACAATCTCAGCTCCGTGTTTCGACAACCAATCCATTCCCACAATCACATCGAAACTTCCCAGCTCAAAAGATATTAAGTCTATGTCGAACGCACGGTTTTCCAATATCATGGAGCACTTTCTAATAATCTCACCGGCCTGTACAACTCTACCGTTGGCCATTTCTACGGAGTAGCTAGTTTCTAGCTTACCAGGGTTCAAGTCAAGCATGTGAGCAAAATCAGAAGATATAAAACTATTGTCTGCTCCAGTATCAAACAATATAGATGCGAAGTGGTGATTGAGCAAGTACGTACCCGTAACGACATTCGGGTCCTGGCGGGCGTCATTTGTTCCAATAACGAACGCACGTCCTCTGGAAGCATTTCCTTGGTTCCCCTGGCCTTGATTACCGGCTATGGCCATCACTGGTGGTTGGTTGTTTCCTTGCTGTCCTGGCGCCCGATTCAGTCTGGGGCACATATTCTGGTAGTGACCCGGGTTTCCACACTCATAACAGACCCTAGCATTCCCGGCGGGGTTAACCGCGTTGACCGGTGCCACCAGATTCGGCGCTACTCTACAGTCCTTCGCTAGATGCCCCGGGCGTCTACAGTTCACACACCCCCGGCACTGCATCGCTGGGGGATGATGATAGTTGCACCTGTCACATTTGGGGTGCGGCCCGACATATTCCCTCTTGCCTTGTGTCACTGCCACAAAATTCCTGGTTGACTTGGCCCTTTTGTCTAATTTCCCGGTACTCAACCTGCTCGTTTCCCTGACATCTTTTCTTTTCTCTGCCCCTCTTCCTAAGACCCCTGTTCTCACCATCTCATCTGTTAACGTACCAGCCTTTAGAATTGCACTCTGAATAGTAGGAGGGGCTGCTGCTGTTACCATTGCTCGGATTTAAGGCACAAGTCCCCAGATGTACCTCTCGATCCTCTTGGATTTCGGAGTCACCAGATGTGGAACCATTCTTGCCAACTCATGAAAACGATCAGTGTAAGCTACGTGCCCAGCTCCTACCATAGCATGATTCTAGAACTCCTGCTCCAACTTCTGCATCTCATTGAGTGGGAAGTATTCTTCAGTGATCAATGCTTTAAACTCGTCCCAAGTCATCTGCATTGCTGATTCTCTTCCCCTTGCTTGAATCTGTGTGTTCCACCAAGTTAGGGCTTTGCCCTGTAGTGAACACGTGGCATACTTAATCTTCTGACTGTCGAGGCACTCGCTGATATCAATGATGGCCTCCATCTTCTCAAGCCACATTGTTAGAGCTATCGCTCCACCTTTCCCATCAAATTCTTTCAGTCTACATTTAACAAATTCCTTGTAAGAACATCCCCGCCTAGTATTAACAACCCCAGTTTCATTACCAGCTGTTCCACCATTTGCAGTATCTTCCCCTGTTCCTTGGTTATGCTCATTGTGAGTATCATTATCCCTGTGGAGATTATGATTCAGAAGAGTGTCGCTCACTTGAGTCACTATCGTTGGAATCAGTGCGGCTAGCCGCTGAGTAATCATAGCAGATATATCAGGGTTTTTAGTTCCCTGATTGTTGCCAGCGAGACCACCACCCGTTCTTGGGGCCTACCCCTACCTCTGCCTTGTGGGGTCTCGCCTTCGCGATTTGTACTGCGGGTGACTCTTCGAGGCGGCATCTTCTAATCATAAAAGGAGTAAACATGTAAACTTTTGTCACTTTAAGAGACATATTTAATTCCACTCATCAAGTTCCAACATTTCATGTTCCAATCAATCAGGATCATCACGTAGCCTAGTTCAAGCACATTTTTGGTATATCGTTGATGCTTATATATAGGGTTCCCCGCAGCATTCCCACCACATCCACGATATACCGAGAACGATGCTTAAACCGGTTACATGACATCCGATTTTCCTTAACATCATCCCAATGAACAATGTAATGTAGGTGTAGAGAGTATCATCACTTTTCTACACTCTTTGAAGTCCATTTTCATTCTAGGCATTTAATTAGTTCCATAGTACTGAAATGCTAAGCGGAGAAATGTTTCATGGAGAATAAAATCAATATTACAATTGAAATCCCATGAAGGCTCTAAGAAGGATAGGACTTAAGTGATAGTAGAGATCATGAATGTTTTATCATCGTTAACTAAGTCTTACTAGAATTATGATCCAAGTGTCCTAAGGTATAGAATAAATATCTTGTACTACTATGATCGTTACCTCATGGTAATATTAGCCAGGCTTCACATGCACTGTAAATTACAATTACATGTGCACCCGTAATGGCAATTTGCCTTGCATGGTCACCCTTAGCCTCACCTACCCAAGCTAACATCACAGTATCGTCACCATTCATAGTGCACAGATCGTGTAAGTTCTCATGTCCATGTTTAATAGTATCCCAATAGTATTCCGTCATAAAAAATAGATTCCAAGCATATAAAATCAATTAGTCTAATAAAAGTTGCCTATCCCTTCTTCTTTCGGGACCTCAGGCATAACTATCTCAGGATCGGACTCGATATCCGGGATCAACGCTTCGCGTGATATATGAAGATCCCTTCAGTTTAGGTGTCCCAACCTAATAGTATAATGCGGTGCGCATAGGGATGAAAGATTCCAATTGAAGGCATCCCGTAAGGAGAGATTAAGGGTAATAGTGCCTTCCTCGGGATGATCAGATAACAAGACACGTAGATATAGAATATGTATAGAGATAAGGAACAAGTATAGAGGAACATACATGTAATATCAGATGCAAGCCAATCCTAGCATGCATTCTACATGAAGGTTCCTAGGTTATAGTCTAGGTCAAGTGAATTGCCTAATTCTCTATAACCAATGGCTTTGATACAAGTCTGTCACACCCCCGCTGAGAGCGGAAACACGGGGATGTAACGAGATGGGATCGTCATAACACATTGTTAACAATAGAGATGCAATGTATGTAATTGATGATAAAGCGTGTCATGACGACACCCGACACAAATAGAGACTTGTGTCATGTTTAGTCAGTATTCACGACAACATAGCCATAAGCATAAACTTGTAAATGACTCACATAATCAAAAATAATATCATTGTAATGTAATTCCCACAACCCGGGATCAAGTATCAAAAGTATGAAGATTGTTTAATAGACTACAACAACGGCTCAAAATGAATGTTTGTCAAGTATGTTTAGTCTCAAAAATGCATCCTAGGGTCAGCACACCTAGATCTTCAATTAGCATTGTCACCTAAAAAGATATGCTCAAAACGGTCAACAAAATTATTGGTGAGCTCGCAAGTTTAATTAGTAAATAAGTAATTGATGTTGTATAGTAATTGTTGAGGAATATCGTGCATACAGTTATAAGTAAGCAAAATCACATAACCATGAGCTTTACAACCAAACCTAATGACGTACACACAGCAACTTGTCGAAATATATTCACCCAAGGGCCCGTTCCTGGCCACCGTTGGTACTAACTAGTATACCAACATGCATGGGTGGGGGTGTCAACCCAGTAGTACTACCAATACCTATCCGTCGGTTCCAACAATGGAATTAAATGGTTGTAAAGAAAGAACCACACAGCGACTCATGTATGTATCAGATAAGTACTCACAACACAGTATCCCCTTGATTCCAAGTATGTAAAATTGTATGTAAATTGTACAGCATAAGAAAGTGGGTGAGCATACTTTTCCCCCATGTTTGTAAACGATTGAAATATTGTATAAGCATAAAAAGGGGCCACGAAACTCACTTGTTTAGTGGTAAGTATGAATGATCAAAGTTTCCAAATGTTGTAAGTAGTAAACAGTCAAACATCTATTGACAGTTATTGTTAAGCATTAATGATATGTATAAAGCATATAGTAACGTTTGATCGGTTCGGGTTGTATTGGTTCAGTCGCGTATAACACACACAACAGACATAAGTATTAGATCTTATGTAGATCCAAGTACTAGAAATCGTTGCCATTACCGATAATATTTGTGTAAAAGTGTCATTTTTATTAGAGAAATACTTAGTAAATATTAGCGTTGCAAATCGATTGTTGATAATTGTAAAATGTTATGTTGATTTGAATTGGAATAGCATTAATAAGTTTGATAGTGTCAATTTTAAAGATTGTCATTAGCAACGGTACCAGTGTTGATGTCACCTTAGCATCACACGACAAACACACACCACACACAGGAAGAAACTCATACACAACAACTCCAATCGCACGATAGGATCAGACGCACGGCTGAACCACTCATCTGCACAAATCAGCCTTCATTCGTACGAATTAGCTACATTCGTACGAATCAGCTACATTCGTACGAATAGACCTCCATTCGTGCAATTGGGCCTTCACTCGTACCACACAACACTCAATCGCATGACTCAACCTCCATACGTACGAATCAACCTTCATTCTCACGAATCAGCTTCATTCGTACGGCTGAACCTTCATTCGTACGACTCAGCATTCAGTCGTGCGATACACGCACAATCGCACACATTCATCCGCATAGACTCAATCGCATGAATACACTTATTCGCATGACTCAATCGCATGACACATACACAGTCGCATGACTCAGTCGCATGACTCAGTCGCACGACTCACCCAGTCGCATGACTCAATCGCACGACACACACCCAGTCGCATGACTAAGTCGTACGACTCACCCAGTCGCACGGCTCAGTCGCACGGCAGACCCACTCGCGTGAACATCAGAATCGCGACTACAGAAGTGCAGAGCAGCCTTCAGCTGCTCCGTGCACGGGTTTTGCACCTCAAGGACTTCCAGAAACACATTTCAAACATGTACAAACAAGAAGAACATGTAGAAAGTTAACACACGCACCCACGCGACCTCATGTGTTCGGGTTGGCTCCGAGCACCCGAAACCCTAAAAACACAGAAGTAAACGAGCAAAAAAGGGACGACCAAGGTCGTCTACCTGCAAGAAAGGAATAGTCTCAGCTGTAGCCGAGGCTTTGCCGGTGAAAACGCGAAGAAAACGGGGCGGTTTGGTGTAAGGAGGAGGAAGAGAATGGAAGAAGAAGATGATGAAGAAGAAGATGAAATATGGTGGCTAGGGCTGGAGTATGCTTATTTATACCCAGCCCTAGTTTGGCAAAATGTCACATTTGGTCCCTACACTTAGCCCCCGA